>PVNU02003693.1:0-53086 GCA_003013855.2 Liriodendron chinense | reverse complement strand
GGAATCCTCCACCCCCTACTCCAACCACAAACGCAAATCAGGAAGGAGTAGGAGAGAATGAGGTACATAATGTTCCTCCAATGAGATCACTACGGGATTACCTACAACCTGCTCGTACAATTACACCTTCTTGCATAGTTCTACCAGCTAACGGTGGGACCCTTGACATAAAACCAGGAGTAATCCAACTTTTACCTAAATTCCATGGGCTAGACTCTGACCGCCCATACTTACACTTGCAAGAATTCGAAGAAGTGTTGGCCACCTTGCATTATCCCAATGTTTCTGGGGATACAATCAGACTTAAACTTTTTCCCTTCACCTTGAAAGAAAGAGCCAAAGATTGGCTTCACTCTCTTAGACCATATTCGATTGGGTCATGGGTTGAGATGAACCGGGAATTCTTGAAAAAGTTCTTCCCCGCTCATAAGACAAACACTCTTCGAAGGGCCATAATGAATTTCTCAGCAAAAGAGGGTGAATCATTCTTTCAATGTTGGGAAAGATTTAAGGAACTCCTGCTTGCTTGCCCACATCATGGCTATGAGAGTTGGCGAATTATAAATTTTTTCAATGATGGATTAAGTTCTAATATGCGCCAATTTGTGGAAATGATGTGCAATGGCGAGTTTATGAGTAAAAATCCAGATGATGCTTGGAGTTACTTGGACATGTTGGCTGAAAATGCCCAATCTTGGGACACCTCGGATAAACCCAAGAACCCCAAGCCTACTCAAGAGAAAGGAGGGATATATGTCCTTAAAGAGGAAGACGACGTAAATGCAAGGATAGCCAACCTCACAAGGAAGGTTGAGGCCATGGAACTTAGCAAAAATGGAGTTTCCAAGTCCAAGGAAGCTGTTGAAACCACATGTGGGATTTGTCTCACCGACTTACACGCTACGCAAGATTGTCCCACAATTCCTGCATTTAAGGAAGTGTTGCAAGAGACAGCCAATGCCACATATGGTTATCAACGGCCCTTCAATGGACCGGTAGGTAATACATACAATGAGAGTTGGAAGAACCACCCGAATTTCAGTTGGAAGAATGCCCCAACGGGCAATCCTACCAACTCCCAAAGAGGGCCACCCATGCAAAATATGGCCCCACCTCAAGTCTCATTGGAGGATACTTTGAGTGCGTTTATGCAAGGGCAAGCGCAAATAAATGAATCAAATCAGCAATTGTTCCAAGAGCTGAAAGTCTCGGTTGATGAGATTAAGGGACGCTTGAATGCTAGGGAAGGGACCTTTCCGGCCCAACCTCAGCCCAATCCTAAGCAAGTACATGAAGTAAGCATCCCTAATCTTTCCAACCAAAACATGGAGCAAGCTAAATCCATTACCACCCTTAGAAGTGGTAAACAAATTGACAAAACTATTCCGGTGAAGGCCGATGAGCCTAATGATCCGGTAAGTTCTGAGGATGAAAATGGATCTAACTTAGCCCCACAACAACCGGAACGCATTTACCAGCCCACAGCACCATTCCCATCGAGATTGGTTGCCCCAAAATCTCTCCCAAATTCTCAAGATATTCTAGAGATTTTCAGACAAGTCAAGATCAATATCCCTTTGCTTGATGCCATCAAACAAATTCCCTCTTATGCCAAGTTTCTAAAAGACCTATGCACAACGAAACGCAAATATAATGTGCAGCAAAAGGCCTTCCTAACTGAGCAAGTTAGTGCCATCCTCACTCAAAAGACTCCCCCAAAATTCAAAGATCTCGGTAGTCCCACCGTCTCATGTATCATTGGAGACTACCGGATTGAACGTGCCTTGTTAGACTTGGGGGCAAGTGTGAACTTGATCCCATACTCAGTATATGAACAATTGGGTCTTGGTGAATTAAAACCCACCAAAACCACATTGCAACTCGCTGATAGATCTATCCGTGTACCGAGGGGGATAGTTGAGGATGTTCTAGTCCAAGTTGACAAATTCTACTACCCGGTAGATTTTATAGTCTTGGACACACAACCGGTTTTGGATGCTAGCACCCAAATACCGGTGATATTAGGCCGCCCATTCCTTGCCACATCAAACGCAATCATCAATTGCCGGAATGGGGTGATGCAATTATCTTTTGGAAACATGACACTAGAGGTGAATGTATTTCACCTGGGCAAAAGACATAGGGATGTCGATGATGATGAGTTCTTCGATGTAAACATGCTTGAAACCTTTGAAGAAGAAGAACTCCTCCAACTTCAACCACTAGAAAGTTTGGAGACATGCTTAGCACACTTCATGGATTCTAAAGACCCTATCATTAGTGAGATTGTGCATGCATTAAACATAGAAAGACCGGTAGTTGATACTAGCCGGTGGAAGCCCCATTTTGAAAAATTGCCACCAACCACATCAAGGCCTCTACCGTCTAGCATTAAACCACCGAAGCTTGACCTCAAACCATTGCCATCCGAGCTTAAATATGTATATCTGGGTCAAGAGGAAACTTTCCCAGTTGTCATTGCCTCCCACCTAGGAAAAGACCAAGAGCTCAAGTTAATTGAGTTACTCAAAAAACACCGGGAAGCCATAGGTTGGACAATAGCGGATCTCAAAGGGATAGATCCTTCGGTTTGCACTCACCGTATACACCTTGAAGAAAACGCAAAAACGACTAGACAACCTCAAAGACGGCTAAATCCAAACATGATGGAGGTTGTCAAAGCCGAAGTGTTAAAGCTACTGGATGTGGGTATCATCTACCCCATCTCAGATAGCCAATGGGTGAGTCCTACCCAAGTTGTCCCCAAGAAATCCGGTATTACCATCATTGAAAACGCCAACAACGAGCTTATACCCACTAGGGTGACCACCGGTTGGCGTATGTGCATTGATTATAGGAAGCTCAATACGGTCACTAGGAAAGACCACTTCCCTCTCCCATTTATGGACCAAATTTTGGAGAGGTTGGCAGGCCATCCCTACTATTGCTTCCTAGATGGCTATTCCGGATACAACCAAATTGAGATAGCTCCGGAAGACCAAGAGAAAACCACATTTACATGCCCGTTTGGTACCTTCGCCTACCGAAGGATGCCATTCAGGTTATGCAATGCACCCGCCACATTCCAACGATGCATGTTGAGTATTTTCTCAGACATGGTGGGTGAGTTTCTTGAGGTGTTCATGGATGACTTCTCTGTTTTTGGTTGTACATTTGATGAGTGCCTCGAGCACTTGAAGTTGGTCTTAATGAGGTGTGAGGAAAAGCAACTTGTATTAAACTGGGAAAAGTGCCACTTTATGGTACAAAGAGGAATAGTCCTTGGACACATCATCTCGTCCAATGGAATAGAGGTAGACCGGGCAAAAATTGACATAATCTCCAATCTACCACCACCCAAAAGCATACGCGATGTGCGGTCCTTCCTGGGACACGCCGGTTTCTATCGAAGGTTTATAAAGGACTTTAGTCACATCTCAAGGCTTTTATGCAACCTTCTACAAAAGGAGAACCAATTTGAGTGGAGTACCGAATGTCAATTAGCTTTTTCAAAGCTAAAAGACATGTTGACAACCGCTCCTATCATGCAACCACCAGATTGGTCCATTCCTTTTGAGTTGATGTGCGATGCGAGCGATTTTTCTATTGGGGCGGTGTTAGGCCAAAAGAAGGATAAAAAGCCCCATGTCATCTACTACGCGAGTAGGACCTTGAATCCTGCCCAAGTTAATTATTCAACTACGGAGAAAGAGCTCCTAGCTGTCATCTTTGCCTTGGACAAATTCAGGCCATACTTAATAGGATCCAAAGTTATTGTTTATACGGATCATGCGGCGCTGAAATACCTTCTTTCTAAGAAGGATACTAAGCCCCGTTTGCTAAGATGGATCCTACTCCTTCAAGAATTCGACCTGGAGATCAAAGATAAGAAGGGGGTAGAAAATGTGGTGGCAGATCATCTATCTCGCCTAGTCCTACCAAATTCCATTGATGAGTCACCTATTGAGGACTCATTCCCTGATGAGCAACTCTTTGTTGCTATGCATCCACCATAGTACGCTGATATAGCCAACTATCTTTCCACAGGTGCGATGCCGACTCATTGGACTGCGCAAGACAAACGTAAATTTCTAAGGGAAGTGCGCAGATTTTTCTGGGATGAACCTCTATTGTTTAAATATTGCCCAGACCAGATTATAAGGAGATGCGTCCCCGATGATGAACACAATTCAGTCATCTCCTTTTGTCATGATCAAGCATGTGGGGGTCATTTTTCAGCCAAGAAAACAACTGCAAAAATTCTGCAGTGTGGTTTTTATTGGCCCACATTATTTAAAGATACCCACGAGTTTTGCAAAGCATGCGAGCGCTGCCAGAAGTTAGGAGGATTATCCCGTCGCAATATGATGCCTCTCACCCCAATTCAACATCTTGAAGTCTTTGACTGTTGGGGCATCGATTTCATGGGACCATTCCCCTCATCTTTTGGACATGTCTATATTCTGCTTGCCGTAGACTATGTGTCTAAATGGATCGAGGCTATCCCATGTAGAACCAATGATCATCGTACGGTTCTCAAGTTTCTCAAAGAAAACATACTTTCTAGATTTGGGACGCCTCGAGCCATTATTAGTGATGGTGGTGCTCACTTTTGCAATAGACCTTTTGAAACTTTGATGAAGAAATATGGTATTAGGCACAAAGTGAGTACCCCATACCACCCACAAACAAGTGGGCAAGCTGAAATCTCCAATAGGGAAATCAAACAGATTTTAGAAAAGACGGTGAGACCGGATCGCAAGGATTGGTCCCTACGATTAGATGATGCACTTTGGGCTCACCGTACTGCCTACAAGACACCCATTGGAATGTCCCCTTATAGACTGGTCTATGGGAAAGCTTGCCACTTGCCTGTGGAGATAGAACACAAAGCCTATTGGGCAATTCGGGCCCTAAATTTTGACATAGACAAGGCTAGCTCGCTTCGCAAACTTCAATTAAATGAGCTTGATGAGATCCGGAACGATGCATATGAGAATTCGAGGATTTACAAGAGCAAGATGAAGGCCTTTCATGACAAGCACATCGTAAGGAAATCCTTCCATGAAGGACAGAAAGTGCTCTTGTATAATGCCCGACTTCATCTTTTTCCGGAAAAATTACGATCTCGATGGACCGGCCCATATATTGTTAAAGAAGTTTTTCCTCATGGGGCTGTTGAGATTGAGAATTCAGCAAATGGTGACTGTTTCAAAGTTAATGGACAACGCCTTAAACCATTTGTTGAGAAATTTGATTCAGAGGACATGTCCATCTCCCTGAATGATCCTCTTTATCAGGATTATTGATCTCCTAGTCTGATGGAGGTATAGCATAGGTAGGTTTATTTTGTTTTACTGTTTTAGTAGGATTTAGTTGTTGGAATTGCAGACCTCCATGATCGCTCTCTCAGGTACTATTGTTCTCACTCTCTCATTGTTTACCATTGCTCTCATGTTCATGCTAACTAATTATCTTTTTACATTGAGGACAATGCAAGATTTGGTTGGGGGGTGAGATGAGATCCCTCATCTAGCATATTGCAACATTTCGAGCTTCATATGCGCAAAATTTTTTCGAATTTTCTAACATCTCAAAACTCTTTTAGAAAATTTTGTTTCTATACATTTGAGAGGCTATGAGTAGAAGAGGAGGAGAAACGAAGTGTGTGATGTTGTAGTTTGGAATTTCTTCCAACATAATGGCTTTATATGTTAATTCCCCTATTGTTGTGATTGATAGAAAATTTGAACACCTTTACACCAAGTTCACATTACATGATTTTCATGAGTAACAGGTTTATGTGATTTGTGGATTAGATAGGCTTTGGTTTAGAGGTGTTGAGCAGCCAAGCCGGGGTATTTTGTCCATCTTTGTCCATGGGAAAATAATGAAAGATATGGATTTCTAAAAATCCTATCTAAGTTAAAAGAAAAAGGAAAGAAAGGATGAAATCGGGAAGGAAAGAAAATTGGTGGAAAATTCCGAAGAGGGCTACCTATTACCAACCGGGGGATGGTCGAACCGTAACCAAAGCCGGAAATGGGACGTAGTGTGAAAGCCGTCGGAAGGACAGTAAGGCAAATTCCTGTCATAGGCTTGCTGTTAATCTGTGCACCTTGAAATCCCTGGTCTACTTAATCTATAAAGAAGATGATCCCAGAAACTCATGAGATGAACTTTCACTATGCACACTCGGTTGAATTTGTTCGAGTTCTTCTATTTATCAATCAATCAGCGGGGATTTCATGTAAACACTTCTTATGTTTTGAGAGTCCAAGGTTCAGCTTCTAACACCTAATTTTTCCAAATTTTACACTTATACATCTTGGGATGAATAGAATCATAGGTTCTAAAGGGGAGTTGGATTTGGAGGGTTGAAATTATTTTCACGCATGTTTTGCTCGGGACTAGCAAAAAGCTGGTTGGGGGGTGTGTTGAACCTCCAATTTATACATTGCATTGCCCATTACACTACATAGTTTGCATGATTTTCATGGTTTAAAGGCCCACCTAACACGTGTTTTGTGAGTATAGGGATGAGAGCGGACTTCATTCAATTACAAGCCAAAAGAATGCTTCTAGAGCTTTTGGATGAAGATGAAAGAAGACCAAAGAAAGGAGAAAGCAAAGAGAAGAGAGAGGAGAAGAAAAAGGAGAAAAAGAAGAGAAGAAGAATCAAATGGAAGACAGGCCGACCGGTCATGACCGGTCGGCCATGAAGGCTGACCGGTCGGCCATGAAGGCTGACCACATTACATTGGAGCCCGACCGGTCATGACCGGTCGGCTGTATACATTGGACAAGGTGGGAACAAAGCCCGACCGGTCATGACCGGTCGGGCACACACGCTGGATGAATGGAAATCAGCCCGACCGGTCATGACCGGTCGGCTGTACTCACTGGAATGCTTGGAAATCAGCTCGACCGGTCGTGACCGGTCGGCTCTGCGTAAGGATGAGTCCTTTCTAAATTGGGACTCCGAATTTCACTGCGCAATGCGAAGTCTTTCGCAGGATCCGACAGAAGGGGGGTTTGTTGCTATAAAAGGACACCTAGGGGCTCTCCCTAAGGTATCAGGGAGGAGAAGGAACGTGAGTTTGGAGGCTGAAGGCGACTGTGGGGCGTCTGCAACATCTATCTTCGGGTTTTTCTAGTTTTATGCTTTATTTTTGAGTTTTTAGTTGTAGCATGACTATGCTCGGCTAAAACCTCTCAGCTAAGGCTGAGAGGTGAAGCTTGTAGCCAGTTCTATGTTAATTTCAGTTTGATTCAAGTATTTTTTAATTCAAGGTTAGAATTTTCTTATGTTCAGTCCAAAAGATGGTAGTTTGAGATGTCTTATCTGAGTTCATGTGCTCCGGACATGAATTCCTTTTAATTCTCTGAGATTATCACAGGTTGCTTTTTTAGATTCGAATTATAGTAATCCTTGAGCAGGCCATAGTCCATAGGCATGGCTGTTACTCCGCAGGCTATGAATTTGAATTCTACATTGATTGAATGGACTTGAACTTGGAAGTTCAACTTGAATTGGATGAATGTGTGTGAATGCTTTATTTTCCAACTAGATGAGAGATAGGACTTCAAATCTAGTTGTGTTCTCTACTTGGATTGACTGAATTAACATAGGATTACTACAAGTGGATCCTTGAAAGCCTTAGTACATTATATCTCTGATTTTTCATTAAGTTACTATTTTAATTAAACATCCTATTGAAATTGAATTTGTTCTATTAAACTGAGTTGCTGGAGTAATTAGGAAGCTGTTACTCTTTCCTTGTGGATCGACCTCGGTCTTACCGAGATTTATTACTACATCGCAGCCTTACACTTGAGGCGAGCGAACAGTGCTTGATCTCCGCTCTCCCGTGCTTCAATCAGCTTCCCTTGCTCCCTCGATCGTGTTGTCGTTGCATCTCCAATGCCTCAGCTACACTTGATCAAACACCTTGCATGTGATGCCTTTGAGATGCCCAAGGTGATAGGAGGATAGGTTTGAGAACTCTACAACTGATGAGAATGGGTTGCCTAAAAGTTCTCTCTTACAGGGATCTCATCTTAGAGTTTTGGACAAGAATATGCCTATCAAGGAAGGTCTAAACTCTAGAGATCAAGAGGGGATGAAGGTCATCTTCTTCATGAGCTTGGAATGCTCTAATCTTGTGTTAAAGCACAAGGAAGATGCCTTGCATAGGTTGGGAATGAGCCTCAAATGGTCTCCAACAATAGTGACTTCAGTCCTCTCGAAATCCCTCTGAATACCCCTCAAAACAAGCCAAGCCCCTTTATAAAAGGATGAGCAACGGATACAAAACGGGCAAATAACGGCTAGTGCCGACCGGTCATGACCGGTCGGCCAGGGGTCCATGACCGGTCGTCCAGGTTCCAAGACCGGTCTGCCACAAGACAGAAGGTTTTCTGTCTGATATGGGGTCTGTTTGACCGGTCAAGACCGGTCGGATCATCCCAGCCGATCGGTCACGACCGGTCGGTCCTAAGCCTGCATAAGACAGCAAGCTTGCTGTATAAAATGGACACACATCTTACGGGTCTTGATCGGTTGGTCCAGTCCAGCCGACCGGTCGGACAGGCCTGGGTTCAGCCTGTTTGCTCGCTGACCCACTTAGATCACAACCCTATACAATGGCCAAGGTTGTGGATGGTCTTTTGGTGAACCTAGGGCCAATCTATGATGACAAATGTTTTCGTAATAAGGTCAAGGTCATCAAAGAGGTTAAGGGTTAGGTTTTGGTCAAGGTTAGGGCACACCAAGGCATCACTTTTACCTGTTCCTTCTTCCTTGATGCAGCAGGGACACTTGAGTCTTCGGTCTTCGTCTTCATTAAGCTCAACCGACACTAGACTCACCGATGTAAGTGATTAACAAACAAGGTGCACTAGTATGCCACAGAAAAGTGCACTAACAAGGTCTAGATGTTGTAAATTTTGGTACTTCCTAATTTGGAGCCTCCGGTTCGGCTCTTCGTATAAGAACATTGTTCCGAAAGCACGCACATGGAAATACGCGCCACATGAACTTCAAACTTGCTATGTAAGGATTTTAGGGTGCTCCGAATCATTTGAAGGTGGTACGAATGTCCAGATCCGCTCTAAAATGGTACCTATAGGCTTGCGGTCCCTTTTGGTTAGCTCCGAACAGGGGTGAAACACATTTCGAGGTGCGCCGGTAAAGATATGCACCGCGTGACTTTGAAACTAGCAGTCTAGGAGTTTTAGAGTGTTCTAGATCATTTGGTGGTGACTCACATGTCCATTTTTTCTCCAAAATGTTGTTTACAGGTTTTGGCCGCGACCACATGGTTAGGGTTGCACTGGCATTTTTCGGGTGTTCTTGATCTCAAAACTGATCTGAATCGTCGATGTTGTTTTACCATGGGTGACAATTTGAGCCCCAACAAGTGCCCCCCGGTGTGCTTTGCTGGATGCTTACGTCATGTCGGTGCAGTGCACTAGTTCCCTAGACTCAAGTATAAATAGCCGACTCACTGAGTCATTCCAATATTTTTCAAGTCAAAAGATCTGATTTCTTTGAGGTGAGAGAGCACTTCTTGGTGCCTTGGGCGCATGTGGTCCCTTGTGGGCGCAAGTTGCTTTCCAAACATTTTCCTGCGAACGAATTTCCACTTTGGGCGCATGTACGTTGCTAAAAGGGGATGGGTGCATGTCCTGGGTGCATGTTGCTCTGGACATGCACCCAAGGCACTGCCTTGAACTTCATTTTCTCCTAAAACTTGGAGATGGGCGCATGTGGTGATGCACATGCTCCTGGTGCATTGTATTTCAAACTTGTTTTCCTCCTCCTTCTGAGTTGGGCGCATATCAGCATGCACATGCGCCTGGTGCTTCATATGATGGATCTTTCATTTTTGAAACTCGTCGAATGGGCGCATGTAAGAGGCCACATGCGCCTGGGGCTCCACCTTGGGTGCATGTGAGCCCAACATTAGTGAAATGTTAGAATTTTGGCACCTCTCTCGCCCTTGGTGAAAAAATTACATTTCTGGCTTTATTTCTCAGTCAAATTCGATGCCGTTCGGGCCAAATTGTTTCAAAATCGAACATGATTGGAATTTAGTGCCTTGGGCCTATAATATGCTGTCCGTTTCTGTCTTTTATGGCCTGCAATTGTCCATTTAGGTAGGTTCGAGGTGTACCTACCGGACTGTGCTTAAGTGCCTCGAATGTATGCAAGATTGTTGTGTGTGAACAATTGTGTACATCCGATGTTGGGATTGTTTCTTGTCTTTGCCCAGCGCTTGTGACATGTTGTTGAGCTCTTAATTGTGCATATTCTAATCCCAATTCATCACTCATTATGCATGGTTTTAATGATTTAAAGACTAATCTAATGCATGGATTTGTGATTGTAGGAATGAGAGGGAGACTCCACTAATTCATAGTTAAAAGAGTCATTTTGTATGCATTGAAGATCAATATAACAAGTGCCAAAAGGTGGAGGAAAGAAGAAGAAAGAAAGAGAAGAAAATATGGAAAAATTGTCCCAAGATCGATCACCAGATCGGTCTCCAGACAGGTCTACATAGCTAGATTGGTCGCCAGACAGGTCTACAGGAGTTCAGAGAAACATAGCTTGCTGGACTTTTTTTTATTTCTTAGACTGGTCACCAGACAGGTTTAAGGTGCTCCATAAACTCCGTTTGTCAATACTAAGTTTCCAAATTGCAGAAGGACTCCACGGATTCTCGAAGTTTCCAAGTTGGTGCGGGATTTCTCTTATAAAAGGTCACCTCCACTCTCTTCTTAAGGCATCTAGCAACGTGGGGAGCAAAGGATTCAAGACCTAGGAGGCTTCCTAGCCTCCTACAACTAGTTTTCTTTTTCTTCAAGTTCTAGTTTTAGTTTTTCTTTTATGCTTTTCATTAGCTAACCTCTTAGTTAGAGCTAAGAGGTGAAGCTTATAGCTTACTTAGATGTTTTAATTCGTTTTATTGGTTTCAAGTTTGGATTTAATGAAGAATAATGGTTTTTGGAAGTTTAAATAAAGTTCTAAGTAGTTTTTCTTAATCTTATGATAGCTCATGGATGTTTGGAAGAATTGCTTTAGTTCTTAATCGTTTTGCATGGCTCTAGACCTGTACGCTTCAAGGAATCAGATTCAATACGATCTAGACTTGGATCATGTTCGCTTCCCCAAGTGTAGGGTTGTGATGTAGTAATAATCTCGGTAAGACCGAGGTCGATCCACAGGGACTTATGTAGGAATTCACAAATACTTCCAATAGTTTCTATTGAAAAGCTAACAACCAGATTTGAGAAGATTGATGTAAATAGTAACTTTGAACTAGACTAAAGATAAACAAGTAATAAAAAGGCACTAGGGGTTCAAGGATCCACTTGTAGCAATCCTTGATGCTCAATTCGCTATGGTTTCACACTTTCTCAACTAGAATTGAAATTAACTTCTATTTAGCCGGATGATACAACAGTTAAACCAACAATCTGCCATATGTAAGATCCATGCATATGATTCACTCAATACAAGCTAGGACGAGCATACTCAATTGTATAGGTCAGTCCCAATTCCAATAGGCTAAGATCACAACCATAACCATCATTAAATCCTGTCACAAGACAAAACTAGATTATGATTTGAACTTGATTCAAATCCCATGCACAGTCTCACATACTATAGAATTTCCAGAAAAATAGAACTTTGGTAAGAAGCTCCCACATGAAGATCATAGTACTAAAGCGTACTCCAATTCCTCAGATCATACAGGTCTAGACTAACACACAACATTTAAGAACTGAAGCAATCCTTCCAAACATCCATGAGTCATCATAAGACTAAGAAAAACTACTTAGTACTTGAATTAAACTTCAAACCATTGTTCTTAAACATGAAAATCCAACTTAGAACCAACTTAAACGAATTGAAACATCTTAGATTCACTACAAGCTTCACCTCTTAGCCCTAGCTAAGAGGTTTAGCCTTTCATGATCCAAGGAAATATGAAACAACTAAGAAAACATAAAAACTAGAAAGCAAACTAGGAAGAGTTGTAAAACTCCAAATCCAACTTCCGCCGTCTCCCACCGTGCTCCTGCCCTTCTAAGATACCCTAGGAACGATCCCTAGGTGTCCTTTTATAGTAGGAAAGCTCCGCAGCATCAGAATCTTCTCAAATTTGCGTAAGATTACGCAGTGCGCAGAGAAATTCGGGGCTTGTAGAACACGCATCATTACGCAGACAACTGTTGAGCTCTTAATTATGCATATTCTAACCCCAATTCATCACTCATTGTGCAAGGTTTGTATGGTTTGGAAGCTAATTCAATGCATGTTGTGTGACTACAGGATTGAGGGTGGACTCTACTCAATTGAAGATATAATGAGCTCATTTGGAACTATTCTAATAAAGAAAGAAAGAACTAAAGAAGAAAAGAAAGCAGAAGGAAGAAAGAAAGGAAAAATACAAGAAGAAAAGAGGGCTGACCGGTCGTGACCGGTCGGCCAAGGAAGCCAAACCGGTCAGTGACCGGTCAGCCATGCAGATTTGGCCCCTACTGAAGACGTCCGACCGGTCTTGACCGGTCGGACATATGCTGGAACTTCATTGAAAAGGACCGACCGGTCAAGACCGGTCGGTCATTGCTGCTGTAAGGTGGATGAAAACATCCGACCGGTCAAGACCGGTCGGATAGGCTTGCTAGACTGTTGTTTTACTAGGCCCGACCGGTCTTGACCGGTCGGGCATACCTGCTGGAGTGTTTTCACTTGAGGCCGACCGGTCATGACCGGTCGGCCATGCGTACTGAGTTAGAAATTTCTAATTTCATCCCAATTTTCTCTGCGCTGCGTAAGTGTTACGCAAGTTCTCGATTCTTCCGAAGTTGTGGAGCTTCCAGACTATAAAAGGACACCTAGGGATCGTTCCTAGGGCATCCTGGAAGGGTTCAAGCGAGGTTGGAGGCTGTGAAAGTGAAGATTGGAGTTTCACAACTCCTTTTGGTTTGCTTTGCTGTTTTTATGCTTTTTGTAGTTGTTGCATGTTTCCTTGGATCATGAGCAGCTAAACCTCTTAGCTAGGGCTAAGAGGTGAAGCTTGTAGTGTATCCAAGATGTTTTAATTCGTAGTTAAGTGGTTTTCAGTTTGGAATTCATGATTATGAACTAAGGTTTGAAGTTTATACAAGTTTTTAAGTAATTTCTCTTAGTCTTGTGATGACTCATGGATGTTTGGATGGATTACTTATCTTCTTAATTTGTTTGCAACGGTCTAGACCTGTATGATCCGAGGAATTGGAGTGCGCTCTAGTACCAAGCTCTTCATAAAGGGGCTTCATGCCAAAGTTCTAGTTTTGGTTGATTATCTGAAATATGTATGGACTGTGCATATAATTTGAATCCAGTTCAAATCATGATCTAGCCTTGTCTTGTGAGAAGACTTGAGGATGGTTATGATTGGGAATTGGACCTATAGAAAAGGTGAATGACCTATGCAATGAGCATGCTCAGATCAGCCTAGAGTTGAGTGAACTTTATGCACAGAACTTACATGTTACAGACTTCTGGTTTAACAGTTCTATCATCCGACTAGATAGACCTGACTGGTGATTCTAGTTGAGAGAATGGGAAACCACAGCGGATTGAACATCGAGGATTGCTACAAGTGGATCCTCGAACCCCTAGTGCCTTCTTATACTTGTTTACATTCAATTTAGCTTAAACTATTAAACACACACATTCTATTCAAATTTTGATTGTTAGCTTCAATAGAAACTTGTGGATGAGTTTGTGACATCCTACATAAGTCCCTGTGGATCGACCTCGGTATTACCGAGTTTATTACTACTTCGCAACCCTACACTTGGGGAAGCGAACAAGTTTTTGGCGCCGCTGCCGGGGACCTTGACGGTTTTCACAAATTTCTGAAATCAGTATCTATTTAGGACTCCTTTAGATTATTAGAACTAACTTAGTTTGTTTATTTGATTTTTTCAAGGATTTCTAGGAAGCTGAAGAAGATTCAAGGATTTCAAGTGCGAATCAGGTTCTATCCTTCTAAAACCTTACTCTTCTCCTTCTCCTAGTCATTCTTATTTTATTCATCTCTTGTAGAGTGGGTGGAGACTCCTTTTGGATCTCTGAAAGGCGGCCTTTTTGCCACCTGGATTCTTATTGGTCGGCTCTGCCGTCTTGGATCACCTTGTGCTCAGGGATTTCTTTTCTCATCTCTACTCCTCTTTCTCCTTTTTCTGTGCCTTTTCTCAAAAGATTCAAAGAGTGGGTGGGGTGTTCTCTGAACCCCTATTGACCAGGAGAAATCGGTCTCTATCTTTGTTTTTGGCCTAGCCATTGCAAGACACCTTGTGCTTCGGTCTTAGAGAAGAGTAAAGAAAAAGAAGGAAGAATTCTTTTTCCTTTCTTTTGTTTCTTATTTTTGATTTTGCATGCCACATTGGGCTCGGGATTCCAATAACCGACTCATAAGTGAAGGGGGGATAGTAGAAGGGATTGATAGAGAGCCACGTGCTAGGAGACATCTAAATTCTCCAATTTTATCTGAAAGTATGGCTACAAATCAACCTAACCCGGTTCAAAATCAAACCGAAACAGGGGAGAATGTGGTTGAGAATGTTCCCCGACCTAGGACTTTACGTGATTTCTTGCAACCTGCAAGAACAAGCACTCCCTCATACATAGTATTTCCACCAAATGCAGGGAATGTGGATTTGAAACCGGGAGTGATCAATCTTCTCCCTAAATTCCATAGTTTAGACAGTGAAAGTGCCTATCAACACTTTAGGGAGTTTGATGAGGTAATCACCACCATGCACTTTGCAAATGTGACTGAAGATGTAGTAAGACTTAAATTCTTCCCTTTCACTCTTAAGGATAAAGCCAAGGGTTGGCTGTATGCATTAAGGCCAAGATCAATCGGGTCATGGAACGATATGCACAGAGAATTTATAAAAAAATTCTTCCCTACTCACAAAACGAACATGCTTAAGCGCCTTATCATGAACTTTGCCCAAAAGGAGGATGAAACCTTTTCCCAATGTTGGGAGAGATTCAAGGACCTATTAAATGCATGCCCACATCATGGCTATGAAAATTGGCGGATTATAAGTTTTTTCTATGAAGGACTGATTCCATCCATGCGCCAATTTATAGAGATGATGTGTAATGGGGAGTTCATGAATAAGGAAGCTGATGAAGCATGGGATTATCTGGAAGAATTGGCTGAAAGTGCACAATCTTGGGACACACCTAAACCAACAAATTCCAAGATTGGCCAACAAAAAGAAAAGGGAGGAATGTATCTCCTATCAAAAGAAGATAGCATAAGTGCACGGTTGGCTAGCCTTACAAGAAAGGTCGAAGCCATGGAATTAAGGAAAGGGGAAACAATCAACTCCACTGAGGTTGAAACTGTTTGTGGAATTTGTGCTGGAAATCAACATGCTACACCCGATTGTCCCACAATTTCAGCAGTCCAAGGCATCTTACAAGAACAAACAAATGCCATAAACAGTTATCAGCAGCAATATGGTGCTCCAAACTCAAACACGTATAATCCTAATTGGAAGAACCATCCCAACTTCAGTTGGAAGAATGGGCCCAATGCAAATGCAAACAACACTCCAAAAGTATCACTAGAAGAGATGTTGGGTGCATTTGTATCAGTCCAGAATGAGCATAACAAGACAAACTCTCTAAAAATAGATGGGTTCATGCAAGAGCAATTGAAATTCAATCAAAACTCAAACCAAGCCATCAATGAATTGAAAACATCTTTGGCTAGAGTTGAAGCTCACCTTAGTGTTAGAGAGAAGGGCACACTCCCTGCCCAACCTCTTCCTAATCCAAGGACCCAATATGAGATACAAGATGCAAGCTCATCCTCCCACCATACGGAACATGTCCAAGCTATCACCACTTTGAGAAGTGGGAAAGAAATTGATAAATCCAATCCGGTGAAGGCCCCCAAGCTTAAGGATCCGAAAATTCCCAAAGAGGATGATAGCCCAAACAATATTCCACAAGAGAAAGAACCGGAAAGACAATACAAGCCGGTTGCCCCATTTCCACAAAGGTTGATTTCACCTAAACCTTTAGATAAAAATCTGGAGATTCTGGAAGTTTTCAAGCAGGTGAAGATCAACATTCCGCTGTTGGATGCAATAAAACAAATACCATCTTATGCCAAATTTTTAAAGGAATTGTGTACAATCAAAAGGAAACATAATGTTCACAACAAAGTGCTTTTGGCTGAGAATTTGAGTGCCATCATCAAACAAGAGGTGCCCCAAAAATACAAAGATCTGGGTAGTCCAACCATATCATGCATCATAGGAGACTACCAGATTAAACAAGCCCTACTCGACTTGGGGGCAAGTGTGAATCTCATTCCATACTCGGTCTATGAACAACTGGGGTTAGGTGAATTGAAACCCACCAAAACCACACTCCAACTTGCTGATAGATCCATCCGGATACCGAGAGGAATGGTAGAGGATGTTCTAGTCCAAGTTGATAAATTCTACTATCCAGTAGATTTTATTGTCTTGGACACACATCCCGTGATAGGCACCGGTACTCAAATTCCTGTCATACTTGGAAGGCCGTTTCTAGCTACCTCAAACGCCATTATCAATTGTAGAAACGGACTGGTACAAATGTCATTTGGAAATATGACTCTTGAGCTTAATATATTTGAGTTATGCAAACAACCGCGGGAAGTTGATGATGATATCCACGAATTAAACATGATCGAATCATTCGTGGAAGATACAATCCCCTTGTCACTATTTTCCGACCCTTTAGAGGCATGTGTGGCCCATCTCCATGATATGAATGATAATACAACACAAGAGATGGATGCCATTCTAGATGTGATGCTGGTGCGTGAAAATAAAAGATGGAGGGCCCCAATTGAACCTTTGCCTATAAATGAGAACAAGGCCCTCCCATCCAACATTAAGGCACCAAAACTCGACCTAAAACCATTGCCAAATGAGCTAAAATATGTTTATTTAGGTCGAGATGAGACATATCCAGTGGTGATTTCTTCCCACTTGGATGAGGAACAAGAGAGTAGGCTAATAGCCACTCTATTAGAGCACAAGAGTGCCATCGGATGGACAATTGCGGATCTCAAAGGCATAGACCCACTGATTTGCACTCACCGCATACATCTTGAGGAAAATGCAAAGACATCCCGGCAACCACAAAGACGACTAAATCCAAATATGAAGGATGTGGTTAAGGCCGAAGTGGTGAAACTATTGGATGTAGGTATCATCTACCCAATATCTGATAGCCAATGGGTAAGCCCAACTCAAGTGGTGCCTAAGAAATCCGGAATAACCATCGTAACCAATGCCAATAATGAACTCGTACCAACTAGGGTCACTACCGGTTGGAGAATGTGCATTGACTACAGGAAGCTAAACACTGTCACGAGGAAAGACCACTTCCCCCTACCGTTTGTTGATCAGATTTTAGAACGGTTGGCGGGTCATTCCCACTTTTGCTTCCTTGATGGCTATTCAGGGTACAACCAAATAGAAATTGCCCGTGAGGACCAAGAAAAGACTACATTCACATGTCCATTCGGCACTTTCGCCTATCGACGGATGCCGTTTGGACTATGTAATGCCCCTGCCACCTTTCAGCGTTGTATGATGAGCATCTTTTCTGACATGGTGGGGACAATTCTCGAAGTCTTCATGGATGATTTTTCCGTATTCGGTTGTAGCTTTGATGAGTGCCTTGAGCACTTGAAATCTGTGCTAAAAAGATGTGAAGAGAAGAACCTTGTGCTCAATTGGGAAAAGTGTCACTTCATGGTTCAAAAGGGAATTGTACTTGGTCACATCGTTTCACAAAATGGAATTGAGGTGGACAAGGCGAAAATTGATCTTATCTCTAACCTCCCACCACCCAAAAGCATACGAGATATACGGTCCTTTTTAGGACACGCAGGATTTTATAGACGGTTCATAAAGGATTTCAGTTCACTCTCTCGTCCTTTATGCAACCTACTTCAAAAGGAAAATTCATTTGAGTGGAGTGAAGAATGTCAAAAGGCCTTTACCACCCTTAAAGGCATGTTGACATGCGCCCCAATAATGCAACCACCTGATTGGAGCCTTCCTTTTGAGATTATGTGCGATGCTAGCGACTATGCTATTGGGGCCGTGTTAGGCCAAAGAAAAGATAAAAAGCCATGTGTTATCTACTATGCAAGTAGAACCCTAAACTCAGCCCAGGCAAACTACACCACCACTGAAAAGGAACTTTTAGCAGTAGTTTTTGCCTTGGAAAAGTTTAGATCCTACTTGATTGGATCCAAGATCATCGTATTCACCGACCATGCCGCGCTTAAGTATCTTCTCTTTAAGAAGGATGCTAAACCACGGTTATTAAGATGGATCCTCCTACTCCAAGAATTCGACTTAGAAATACGTGATAAGAAAGGAGTAGAGAATGTAGTAGCTGACCACCTCTCTCGACTTGTCCTCACTGATTCCCCTGAAACGACTGCAATCAATGACATGTTCCCTGATGAACAACTTTTTGCTGTTTCCCAATTGCCATGGTATGCAGACATTGCCAATTATCTTGCTACAGGTACAATTCCTACATATTGGAAAAAGCAAGATAAGGATAGATTCTTCTCAGAGGTACGGAAATTTCTATGGGACGACCCATACTTGTTCAAGTATTGTCCCGACCAAATCATAAGGAGATGTGTCCCAGATGATGAGCAACAAAGTATCATCTCCTTCTGTCATTCTCAAGCATGTGGTGGCCATTTTTCGGCTAAAAAGACTACAGCGAAAATTCTGCAATGTGGGTTTTATTGGCCCACCATGTTCAAAGACACACATGAGTTTTGCAAAGCTTGCGAACCCTGTCAGAAATTAGGAGGAATCTCCCGTAGAAATATGATGCCACTCAATCCCATCTTAATTATCGAAATTTTTGATTGTTGGGGCATCGATTTCATGGGCCCATTCCCATCTTCCTTTGGAAACTTATACATCTTGCTTGCCGTTGATTATGTTTCCAAATGGGTCGAGGCCATCCCTTGCCGGAATAATGACCATAAAACGGTCATTCGATTCTTAAAAGAAAACATTCTTTCCCGGTTTGGAACGCCTCGAGTCATCATAAGTGATGGAGGGTCTCACTTTTGCAATCGCCCTTTTGAAGCATTAATGAAGAAATATGGCGTAACTCACAAAGTGAGCACTCCCTATCACCCACAAACTAGTGGACAAGCCGAGATATCCAATAGGGAGATTAAAAACATTTTAGAAAAAACGGTGAATCCCGATCGCAAGGATTGGTCACTTCGACTTACCGATGCACTTTGGGCTTACCGTACTGCCTTTAAAACTCCTATTGGAATGTCTCCCTATAGACTTGTCTATGGGAAGGCTTGTCACTTGCCTGTGGAGTTGGAACATAAGGCGTATTGGGCTATTAAGAAGATGAATTTCAATCCTGACAAGGCAAGCTCGTTACGCAAACTACAATTGAATGAACTTGCAGAAATCTGGAATGACGCTTATGAGAATGCAAGAATTTACAAGGATAAGACGAAGATATTCCATGATAAGAATATTCTTCGCAAGACATTCACGATAAATAAAAAAGTCCTCATGTATAATTCTCGCTTACATCTATTTCCGGGAAAATTGAGATCTCGGTGGACCGGTCCCTACATTGTGCAAACTGTCTATCCATATGGGACTGTCGAGCTGTTAAATCCAAGGAACGGCAACATTTTTAAAGCAAATGGGCAGCGATTAAAGCCGTTCTTTGAAAACTTTCCTTCAGAAAGTATGTCCATACATCTGAATGATCCTGTGTATCAGGATAATTGATCTCCTAGTCTGATGGAGGTATAGAGTGGTTAGGATTAGGATTCTGCTACTTTTGTTTTCGTTTTCATAGGTTTGTTAGAAGGAGGAAGATCTCCACTTTTCACTCTCTCAGGTACTATCATTCCTCACTCTCTTTTATTTTCAAATTGCTCGCATGTTTTGCTCATTGTACATCTTTTTCATTGAGGACAATGCAAAATTTGGTTGGGGGGTGTAGGATCACTTGGATGAATCCAGCGATTTGCAACATTTCAAGCAATCATGTGAAATTTTTTTCGATTTTTCAAAAATTCGAAACTCTTTTGGAAAACACCGGTTTTACACATTCAAGTTGATATGAGCATAAGAGGAGGAGATATGAAGTGTATGGGGCTGGGTGTCTGCAATCTCTCATAGCATAATGGTTTTATATGTGAACACCCCTATTTTTGTGATTGATAGAAAATCTGAACACTTTTACACCTAGTTCACATTACACGATTTTCATGAGTTGAAGGGATTATGTGACTTATGAATTAGCTAGACTTTGAATTAAGGTATTGAGAAATCAGGCCGGGGTACTTTGTCCATCCTTGTCCATGGGAAAATAATGAAAGATATGGATTTTTAAAAATCCTATCTAATTTAAAAAGAAAAAGGAAAAGGAAGGATGAAATTGGGAATGTGGAAAAATGGTGGAGAATTCCGATTAGGGCTACCTACTACCAACCGGGGGATGGTCTACCCGTAACCAAAGCCGGAACTGGGACGTAGTGTGAAAGTCGTCGGAAGGACGGTAAGGCAAATCCCTGTCATTGGCTTGATGTGGCTCTATGGACCTTGAGTTCTATAGTTTACTTGATCTATGAAGAAGATAATCCTAGAAACTCGTGAGATGAATTTTCACTACCCACACTAGGTTAAATTTGTTCAAATCTTTCTATTTATCAACCAATCAGCGGGAATTTCATATGAATGCGTATTATGTTTTGAGAGTTTACGGTTTCAACCTCTGTTGCCTAATGTTTCTGAATCTTAAGCTTATGAACCTTGGAATGTATAAAAGGATGGTTTCTGAAAGAGAGTTGAGTTTCGAAGAATGAGATTAGCTTCACGCATGTTTTGCTCGGGACTAGCAAAATGCTGGTTGGGGGGTGTGTTGAGCTCTTAATTATGCATATTCTAACCCCAATTCATCACTCATTGTGCAAGGTTTGTATGGTTTGGAAGCTAATTCAATGCATGTTGTGTGACTACAGGATTGAGGGTGGACTCTACTCAATTGAAGATATAATGAGCTCATTTGGAATTATTCTAATAAAGAAAGAAAGAACTAAAGAAGAAAAGAAAGCAGAAGGAAGAAAGAAAGGAAAAATACAAGAAGAAAAGAGGGCTGACCGGTCGTGACCGGTCGGCCAAGGAAGCCAGACCGGTCAGTGACCGGTCAGCCATGCAGATTTGGCCCCTACTGAAGACGTCCGACCGGTCTTGACCGGTCGGACATATGCTGGAACTTCATTGAAAAGGACCGACCGGTCAAGACCGGTCGGTCATTGCTGCTGTAAGGTGGATGAAAACATCCGACCGGTCTTGACCGGTCGGATAGGCTTGCTGGACTGTTGTTTTACTAGGCCCGACCGGTCTTGACCGGTCGGGCATACCTGCTGGAGTGTTTTCACTTGAGGCCGACCGGTCATGACCGGTCGGCCATGCGTACTGAGTTAGAAATTTCTAATTTCATCCCGATTTTCTCTGCGCTGCGTAAGTGTTACGCAAGTTCTCGATTCTTCCGAAGTTGTGGAGCTTCCAGACTATAAAAGGACACCTAGGGATCGTTCCTAGGGCATCCTGGAAGGGTTCAAGCGAGGTTGGAGGCTGTGAAAGTGAAGATTGGAGTTTCACAACTCCTTTTGGTTTGCTTTGCTGTTTTTATGCTTTTTGTAGTTGTTGCATGTTTCCTTGGATCATGAGCAGCTAAACCTCTTAGCTAGGGCTAAGAGGTGAAGCTTGTAGTGTATCCAAGATGTTTTAATTCGTAGTTAAGTGGTTTTCAGTTTGGAATTCATGATTATGAACTAAGGTTTGAAGTTTATACAAGTTTTTAAGTAATTTCTCTTAGTCTTGTGATGACTCATGGATGTTTGGATGGATTACTTATCTTCTTAATTTGTTTGCAACGGTCTAGACCTGTATGATCCGAGGAATTGGAGTGTGCTCTAGTACCAAGCTCTTCATAAAGGGGCTTCATGCCAAAGTTCTAGTTTTGGTTGATTATCTGAAATATGTATGGACTGTGCATATAATTTGAATCCAGTTCAAATCATGATCTAGCCTTGTCTTGTGAGAAGACTTGAGGATGGTTATGATTGGGAATTGGACCTATAGAAAAGGTGAATGACCTATGCAATGAGCATGCTCAGATCAGCCTAGAGTTGAGTGAACTTTATGCACAGAACTTACATGTTACAGACTTCTGGTTTAACAGTTCTATCATCCGACTAGATAGACCTGACTGGTGATTCTAGTTGAGAGAATGGGAAACCACAGCGGATTGAACATCGAGGATTGCTACAAGTGGATCCTCGAACCCCTAGTGCCTTCTTATACTTGTTTACATTCAATTTAGCTTAAACTATTAAACACACACATTCTATTCAAATTTTGATTGTTAGCTTCAATAGAAACTTGTGGATGAGTTTGTGACATCCTACATAAGTCCCTGTGGATCGACCTCGGTATTACCGAGTTTATTACTACTTCGCAACCCTACACTTGGGGAAGCGAACAACAACCGGCCGCATGACTGGTCGCAAAAGTGCGAAAAACGTCCAGTGAGTTTTAGGAAATTCCGAGCCCATAATTTTTAATTCAAGGACCTGTCGCACGACCAGTCTGAGCAGTGGACGACCGGTCGTACGACCGGCTTTAGACAATCCAGTGAGTTGTGGCCTCTGGGCCCCTCTATTAAGTGATCGGACCGGTCGGACGACCGGTCTTCAGTATCTTCTTCTTCCCTCTTTTCTTCTCTTCTTTGCTTCTTTCTTCCACTCTTTCACACTTGGTCTTGTGATCTTCAATGCTCATAAATACTGTCTTTAAGTCTTCAATTGATAGATCCTCTCTCTTATTCCTACAATCACAAATCCATGCATTAGATTAGTCTTTAAATCATGAAAACCTTGCATAATGAGTGATGAATTGGGGTTAGAATATGCACATTTAAGAGCTCAACAGATCATCATGTGGGAACTTCAAACCAAAGTTCTACCTTTTTGTTCTAAATTCTGAATATTGTGTTGATTGTTCATATGATTTGAATGAAGTTCAAATCATAATACAGTCAAGTCTTGTGACAAGGTTTAATGATTATTATGGTTATGATGTTAATCTATTGGAACTAGGATTGACCTATGTAATTGAGTGTGCTCAAGTCCTAACTTGAATTGAGGGAATCATGTTGATGAACAACACATGTGTTTGATTGTTTTGATAATATAACCGTTTTATAATCCTGTTAAATAGGATTTGATTTCAATTCTAGTTGAGTAATTGAGAAAACATATGAATTATACATCCACGTAGAGCTATAAGTGGATCCATGATGCTCTAGTTACCCTTTCATTATTAGATTTTTCTGTTTCATGTTCAAAATCGATTTCACAAACCTCTTAGATTCTAGTTATAGGATAGTTGTTCACTTCCCCAAGTGTAGGGTTGCGGTGTAGTAATACTCTCAGTAAAACCAAGGTCGATTCACAGGGACTTGTGTAGGAATTCACAAAATACTTCCAATGGTTTATAATTAAGAACTAACTAAACTGGATTTTTAAATTGAATGTAGATAGGTATTTTGAACTAAAACTGAATCTAATCAATAAGAAAGAGCATTAGGGGTTCAAGGATCCACTTGTAGCAATCCTTAATGCTTAATTCGCTATAGTTTCTCACTTACTCAACTAGAATCAAAATTAAATCTTATCCAGCCGGATGATAGAGCAGTTAAAACAAACAATCTGTCGTGCGTGATTCAAGTACATGATTCCCTCAATTCAAGTTAAGACTTGAGCACACTCAATTGCATAGGTCAATCCTAATTCCAATGATTAAGATCACAATCATAATCATCATTAAACTCTGTCACAAAGCGTAACTAGATCGTGATTTGAATACACAATCACACATAAATAGAAATTCCAAAAAAATATAGAACTCTTGGCGTGAAGTTCCCACATGAGGATCAAAGGTCTAGAGCATATTGAATCCGATTCCCTAGAGCATACAGGTCTAAAACCATTCAAAAATAATTAAGAACTCAAGCAATTCTTCTAAACATCCATGAGCCATCATAAGATTAAGAAAAACTACTTAGAACGTTATTCAAACTTCAAACCATTGTTCTTCACTAATAATCCAACTTGAAACCAAAACAAATGAATTAACACATCTTAGATTCACTACAAGCTTCACCTCTTAGCCCTAGTTAAGAGGTTTAGCCGTTCATGATCCAAGGAAACATGAAAACAACTAAGAAAAATATAAAAACTAGAAGAACGAACTAGGAGTTGTAGAACTCCGAATCCGACTTCCGCCGCCTTCCACCATGGTAATTCTCTTCTCGGATGCCTTAGGAACGAGCTAGAGGAGTCCTTTTATAGGTTTGGAGCCCTTGGTGCGAAGAAACTTCGAGAAATCCTATAAAAACTGCGTTTTGCGCAGCAGAATTCGGAGCTTGTAAAAGAAGCTCTGTTACGCAGACGACCGGTCGGATGACCGATCTGAGCTCGTGGACGACCGGTCGCAAAAGGCTAAAAACGGTCCAGTGAGTTTTCAAAAAAACCGAACCCAATTTTTAATTTAACGACCGGTTTGACTAGTGGGCGACCGATCACATGACCGGTCGTGATTGGTTCAGCAAGGTCCTTCTGTTGAGTGTTCAGACCGGTCGAACGACCGGTCTTCAGTACAAATTTTTGCACTTCTTCTTTTTCTCCTTTGCTTCTTTCTTCCACCCTTTAACGCTTGGTCGCTTGATCTTCAATGCTTGTAAGTAGCGTCTCTAAGCCTTCAATTGATGAATTCTCTCTCTCATTCCTACAACCACAAAACCATGCATTAGCTGGGTCTTTAATCATGTATTTCAAGCATAGTTAGTGATAAAATAGGATTATAATATACACATTTAAGAGCTTAACAATAGTTCAAATTGTTTTCTTCCTTCCCTGTGGATCGACCTCGGTCTTACCTAGATTATTACTACATCGCAACCCTACACTTGGGGAAGCGAACAAGTTTTTGGTGCCATTGTCAGGGAAATAGGTTAAACGGTTCTAATTATTCTAGTAGCTATAGAGTAGTCTTAGTTAGGTAGGATTCCTAGTTTTTCTAGAAGTAAGTTTTTTTATTTTTTCTAAATTTCTAACAATTTTCTATTTTTATGTTTTGTAGGAACTTAATTGCTGACATAGTTCTTACCTTCACGGGAAACATCTCTCATCTCCCTTTCTTCCTTTTATTCTTCTTCCTAGATTTGGGTAGTTTCAACTTTTTATAATTTCATTATGATTGATTGGACGGGTGGATTGTCTAAATACCTTTTGGAAGATGAGAGGTCAGACCTTGGAATCAAAACTCATTATGATTGGAACCATTACAAGCATGAATATTTTTCTATGACTCAATCTACTTCTAATACTCCCCCATGTAAGACATTACGAGATTGCCAGAATGAAAACAATGCGTATAACTCTTCACCGGGTAAGGTAATAGGAGAGTATCGAAAAGAGATGAATCATATTCCACCGGTTAAGACATTGTATGATCACTTGTATAGCTACACATATCAACGATCTTATAATGGCCCAACACATGAAATGCATAATCCTAATTGGTGGGAACTTAAAATTTTTAATTTGGGAGAGGAGCAAACCATGGATGCCAATAATTGTCCTCAAGAGTTTCTTTCACATGAGCCGCAACCGACACGAACTCTTGAGGATATGCTGCGAGAGTTTATGGAAATAACTGAGCAATGCATATAAAACCTCTCGCCATCTCAAAATCCTGAACCCGACATTAGGAACACCGAATCATTCCCCAATAATGAGGAGGATGAGGCTACACAAGCCCAACCCTCTTTCGATTTGATGACTAAACTTTTAGGAGATATAGATTTTAGTGATCCCAACATTACCATCGATTATGGTAAATCAACTATCTCTTTTAGTTATTCTGATTTGAATGATGAAGAGATTTCAAGGACGATTGACGAACCCAAGGAATCTACAAAATCTGAAAGTGATAGCTTGATTAACCACAATGAGGGTTCAATGGATGATTGTGAGTCCATGATTTCTTCTTCCGAAGGGTCAAATGATTAGAAGTCACCGGAAGATATTCTTGCTAGAGAGATGGCCGAAGTGGATCTCTTTGAGTCCTCCCACCAACATAACATGACCAATTCTATTGTGGAAGACCTCCCTTTGATTGAAAATTTTATTTCTTTAGATGATGTGCTTACCACTGAATCTGAAAAATCTTCTTTGGAAGATCTCCCCTCTATAGAGGAGGACGTCCTTGCCATTGAAATAGAATTTCCTCAATCATTTAGGGAGAACGAGGACCCTTCATCTAACTCTCTCGATTTCCTAGAGAAATGCATAACCCACCCCTATGATCTTGATGATGAGATGATTAAGGGGTTGGATATCTTGTTAGACACGGTGTCGGTGCCTGAAGAACACCATTCCACTAATTTACACTCTTCACCATTGTTTGCCGAAGTACCGTGCAATTCTGAAATTGTGGAGACAACCCGAACTGAAGAATACTTGATGAACGTCTCTCCACCATCATGGGTTCTTCAACCCATTGAAAATTCTGATTGGGAGGACCCGTTTTTAATCAATTACAACCTAATTCAGAATTTAAGGAGATATTTTTTTGCTACTCTTATCTCCTCCTTACATATGTATGGTGCACACTATGATTGGACTTTAATGAAGAAAATCACCCATGTGTGTCGAGCAGGACTTTGGATGGTCCTCATGAGAAACCATTGAAATTCATGAAGATCCTACTCAAATTTTATCATGTAGTCGATCGGACTAATTAAAGGTAGGTAGGTAGGGAGGTTAGGATTTCCTTATGCATTTGGGTTTGAATAAGTCTCATCGAGACAATGGAAGATGCTAGAATTTACCAACTTGCTACCTCAGGTACTCTCGTTCTCACTCTCCTTTGTTTTATGTCATTTCTCTCATGTCATGTACATCGCATATCTTTATACATTGAGGACAATGTAAGATTTTGGTTGGGGGTGAGAGATTCCTTAGATGAATCTACTAGCTTTTATGACATTTCGAGCAAATATCTAGAAATTTTTTATTTTTCTAAAAATTCAAAACTCCTTTGGAAAACCGCATTTATATGCACTTGGGATGTCGTAAGTATGAAAGGAAGAAAGATGTAGCGAGATGATTTTGAAACTCTTAAAGGACTTGTAACATGATGGTTTTCTAATTGGATTCCCCTATTGATTTAATTGATAGAAAAATTAAAACACTTTTACACCTAGTTCACTTTACACGATTCTCGTTCACTCGCCTAAAGTGCAAGGCTGTGATGTAGTAATAAATCTCAGTAAGACCAAGATTGATCCACAGGGAATTAGAAAACAACTTCTAAGCTATTCTAGCAACTAGAATTGCAATAATTAAAAGATTCAATTGAGAGAATTGGTAACTTAAGAAAAACAGTAATTAAGGAACTAAGGCTTTCAAGGATCCACTTGTAACAATCCCATGTCAATCCAATCAATCCAATCATAAAGCACAACTAGATTTGAAGTTCTATCTCTCATCTAGTTGGAAGTGTAGACACCCCACCTTCGGCTACACTGTTGGTAGAGATAGCTGGATGAATGGAGGACCATACCCCCAAACCCAAGTCCAAACTCAGCCAAACTCACCCTTGTAAGCCCCAATCCATAGCCCAACTCAAGCCTGAACCCAGTCAACCCAGTCCTAAACATCAGCCTGAAAAACCCCCCATAAGAAAAGCCAGTCAAAAAATCCTAAAAAAGTCAAACTCACTGAGTCAACCCGCTGAGTCAACCCGCTGAGTCAACCCGCTGAGTCAACTCGTCGAGTCAAAACACCGAGTCAACCCGTCGAGTCAACCCGCCGAGTCAAATCACCGAGTCGACCCGCTGAGTCAACTCACTGAGTCGACCCACTGAGCCAAACAGCAGCCCCGAGAAACGACCGTACCGCGCGCTGGAAATCGAGGAATGACCGTACTGTGGGCCACCAAAAAATATTTACGGGTTCTGCCACTGCCCGCTGCTATAAATACCCCCCTCCCCTTCTCATTTCAACACAACAACCCATCTAGTCCAGCAACCCGTCTGTCTGAGTCATTCTTCACCCTTTAACCCATCTTTCCACCAAGGAGAGCCCGAGTGAGGAGAACCTAGCCCTGGTCCAGCCCAGCCTGACCACTGGTCCAAGTCTCCCAAGCCATACAAGTCTTGATCCAGCCACTCGAAGCCAACCCTTGCGACACCTCTGTCCATCCAGTTACTCTTTTACCAGCATCATCTCATTTGCATCTAGCATAAGTGCAACATTTACTTTTCTTTCAACCCCCCTGCTTCACTACAAGCACTTTGATTATTCAAACACACAGCATATGTCTTGCATAAAGCACCTGTCAGTTCGAGCGTATGCTCTGGGCTTGCCTGTTATTGGAACCTGCCCATCAGAAACTCTTACTGTTCAGACTTGCATTCATGCTTCACTACAAAGCACCTTGATTATTCAAATACACCGCATACGACTTATATTAAGCACCTGTCAGTTCGAGCGTATGCTCTGGGCTTGCCTGTTATTGGAACCTGCCCATCAGAAACTCTTACTGTTCAGACCCGCATTCATGCATCATGTCATCTATGAGAATGTATGAGGATTAAAACAGACTTTCAAGTGTTAGTTTGATTCTGTGAAGTAGAGACCATACTTCGGTACGGGCAGTGTGTGGGGTGCTTAACCTCTTCCCACCCTGTAACCGTGATCCCTTACCTCGAATCTCTGGCCGCAGATCAAAAGGAGTCATTTTAGAGGAAGGAATCTTCGGACCCCCTTCTCTAACGTTTCTACGGGGTCTAGCCGATTGTAGATTCGAAGTAACTGGCTAGTGGCGACTCTGGTCTTATATAAACTCATTTAAACACATTCATCTTAACACGACAACCAAACAAAGCCCTCGAGAACAAGGCAAGCTAGTGGCACAAATGGCGATTTCGCACTCACGCATCCTCCTCTTCTTCTTTTCCCAAAAGAAAAGGGGGCGAGAACATCGTGTGGGAGCACGGAAACGGCGAGGGTCCACAGAATGGCGACTCCGCTGGGGATGAGCTAGTCCCACTGTTCGCTCGCCTCAAGTGTAAGGCTGCGATGTAGTAATAAATCTCGGTAAGACCGAGGTCGATCCACAGGGAAAGAGTAACAGCTTCCTAATTACTCCAGCAACTCAGTTTAATAGAGTAAATTCAAATTCAATGGGATGTTTAATTAAAACAGTAAGTTAATGAAAAATCAGAGATATAATGCACTAAGGCTTTCAAGGATCCACTTGTAGCAATCCTATGACAATTCAGTCAATCCAAGTAGAGAACACAACTAGATTTGAAGTCCTATCTCTCATCTAGTTGGAAAGTAAAGCATTCACACACATTCATCCAATTCAAGTTGAACTTCCAAGTTCAAGTCCATTCAATCAATGTAGAATTCAAATTCATAGCCTGCGGAGTAACAGCCATGCCTATGGACTATGGCCTGCTCAAGGATTACTATAATTCGATTCTAAACAAGCAACCTGTGATAATCTCAGAGAATTAAAAGGAATTCATGTCCGGAGCACATGAACTCAGATAAGACATCTCAAACTACCACCTATTGGACTGAAACATAAGAAAAATTAACTTTGAATTGAAAAATACTTAAATCAAACTGAAATTAACATAGAACTGGCTACAAGCTTCACCTCTCAGCCTTAGCTGAGAGGTTTTAGCCGAGCATAGTCATGCTACAACTAAAACTCAAAAATAAAGCATAAAACTAGAAAAACCCGAAGATAGATGTTGCAGACGCTCCACAGTCGCCTTTAGCCTCCAAACTCACGTTCCTTCTCTTCTCTAATACCTTAGGGAGAGCCCCTAGGTGGCCTTTTATAGCAACAATCCTCCCTTGCGTCGGATTCTGCGAAATCCTACGCCTTGCGCAGCAATTTTCGGAGTCCCGAATTAGAAAGGATTCTTCTTACGCAGGGCCGACCGGTCGTGACCGGTCGGACTAGTTTTTCAAACCATCCAGGGAGTCCAGCGTGCCTACCCGACCGGTCATGACCAGTCGGGCATTGTTTCTGCTTTCGCCAGTGTACACAGCCGACCGGTCATGACCGGTCGGACATTGTTGTCCAACTTCCAGCATTCATCCAGTGCACATGACCGGTCGGCCTCTCTTCTACTTGATTCCTTTGATGTGGCTGACCGGTCGGACGACCGGTCAGCCTTGTATTTCTTCATCTTTTTCTTCTTTTCTTCATTCTCTTTTCTCTCTCTTTCTTCTTCTTTCCTTGATCCATCTTAGGACTTCCTCCAATGTCTTCAAATATCCCTTGTTACGCTCCAATTGGACGAAGTCCGCTCTCATCCCTAAAATCACAAAAACACGTGTTAGTTGGGCCTTTAACCCATGAAAATCATGCAAACTAAGTAGTGTAATGGGCAATGCAATGTATAAATTGGAGGTTCAACACACCCCCCAACCAGCTTTTTACTAGTCCCGAGCAAAACATGCGTGAAACACTTTCAAACCTCCAAATCCAACTCTCTTCCAGAAATCATGTTTCTATCCATTCCAAGATGTATAAGTGTAAAATTTGGAAAAATTAGGTGTTAGAAGCTGAACCTTGGACTCTCAAAACATAAGAAGTGTTTACATGAAATCCCCGCTGACTGATTGATAAATAGAAGAATTCGAACAAATTCAACCTATTGTGCATAGTGAAAGTTCATCTCATGAGTTCCTGGAACCATCTTCTTCATAGATTAAGTAGACCAGGGATTCCAAGGTGCACAGAGCAACAGCAAGCCTATGACAGGAATTTGCCTTACCGTCCTTCCGACGGCTTTCACACTACGTCCCATTTCCGGCTTTGGTTACGGTTCGACCATCCCCCGGTTGGTAATAGGTAGCCCTTTTCGGAATTTTCCACCATTTTTCTTTCCTTCCCGATTTCATCCTTTCTTTCCTTTTTCTTTTAACTTAGATAGGATTTTTAGAAATCCATATCTTTCATTATTTTCCCATGGACAAGGATGGACAAAATACCCCGGCTTGGCTGCTCAACACCTCTAAACCAAAGTCTAGCTAATCCACAAATCACATAAACCTGTCACTCATGAAAATCATGTAATGTGAACTTGGTGTAAAGGTGTTCAAATTTTCTATCAATCACAACAATAGGGGAATTAACATATAAAGCCATTATGTTGGAAGAAATTCAAGACTACAACATCACACACTTCGTTTCTCCTCCTCTTCTACTCATAGCCTCTCAAATGTATAGAAACAAAATTTTCTAAAAGAGTTTTGAGATGTTAGAAAATTCGTAAAAATTTTGTGCATATGAAGCTCGAAATGTTGCAATATGCTAGATGAGGGATCTCATCTCACCCCCCAACCAAATCTTGCATTGTCCTCAATGTAAAAAGATAGTTAGTTAGCATGAACATGAGAACAATGGTAAAATGTGAGAGAGTGAGAATCAATAGTACCTGAGAGAGCGATCATGGAGTTCTGCAATTTCAACAACTAAATCCTACTAAAACAGTAAAACAAAACTAAACCTACCTATGCTATACCTCCATCAGACTAGGAGATCAATCATCCTGATAGACAGGATCATTCAGGGAGATGGACATGTCCTCTGAATCAAATTTCTCAACAAATGGTTTAAGGCGTTGTCCATTAACTTTGAAACAGTCACCATTCGCTGCATTCTCAATCTCAACAGCCCCATGAGGAAAAACTTCTTTAACAATATATGGGCCGGTCCATCGAGATCGTAATTTTCCCGGAAAAAGATGAAGTCGGGCATTATACAAGAGCACTTTCTGTCCTTCATGGAAGGATTTCCTTAAGATGTGCTTGTCATGAAAGGCCTTCATCTTGCTCTTGTAAATTCTCGAATTCTCATATGCATCATTCCGGATCTCATCAAGCTCATTTAATTGAAGTTTGCGAAGCGAGCTAGCCTTGTCTATGTCAAAATTTAGAGCCCGAATTGCCCAATAGGCTTTGTGTTCTATCTCCACAGGCAAGTGGCAAGCTTTCCCATAGACAAGTCTATAAGGGGACATTCCAATGGGTGTCTTGTAGGCCGTACGGTGAGCCCAAAGTGCATCATCTAATCTTAGGGACCAATCCTTGCGATCCGGTCTCACCGTCTTTTCCAAAATCCGCTTGATTTCCCTATTGGAGATTTCAGCTTGCCCACTTGTTTGTGGGTGGTATGGGGTACTCACTTTGTGCCTAATACCATATTTCTTCATCAAAGTTTCAAAAGGTCTATTGCAAAAGTGAGAACCACCATCACTAATAATGGCTCGAGGCGTCCCAAATCTAGAAAGTATGTTTTCTTTGAGAAACTTGAGAACCGTACGATGATCGTTGGTTCTACATGGGATAGCCTCTATCCATTTAGACACATAATCTACGGCCAACAGAATATAGACATGTCCAAAAGATGAGGGGAATGGTCCCATGAAATCGATGCCCCAACAGTCAAAGACTTCAAGATGTTGAATTGGGGTGAGAGGCATCATATTGCGACGGGATAATCCTCCTAACTTCTGACAGTGCTCGCATGCTTTGCAAAACTCGTGGGTATCTTTAAATAATGTGGGCCAATAAAAACCACACTGCAGAATTTTTGCAGTTGTTTTCTTGGCTGAAAAATGACCCCCACATGCTTGATCATGACAAAAGGAGATGACTGAATTGTGTTCATCATCGGGGATGCATCTCCTTATAATTTGGTCTGGGCAATATTTAAACAATAGAGGTTCATCCCAGAAAAATCTGCGCACTTCCCTTAGAAATTTACGTTTGTCTTGCGCAGTCCAATGAGTCGGCATCACACCTGTGGAAAGATAATTGGCTATATCAGCGTACCATGGTGGATGCGTAGCAACAAAGAGTTGCTCATCAGGGAATGAGTCCTCAATAGGTGACTCGTCAATGGAATTTGGTAGGACTAGACGGGATAGATGATCCGCCACCACATTTTCTACCCCCTTCTTATCTTTGATCTCCAAATCGAATTCTTGAAGGAGTAGGATCCATCTTAGCAAACGGGGCTTAGCATCCTTCTTGGAAAGAAGGTATTTCAGCGCCGCATGATCTGTATAAACAATAACTTTGGATCCTATTAAGTATGGTCTGAATTTGTCCAAGGCAAAAATGACAGCTAGGAGCTCTTTCTCCGTAGTCGAATAGTTCACTTGGGCAGGATTTAAGGTCCTACTTGCGTAGTAGATGACATGGGGCTTTTTATCCTTCTTTTGGCCTAACACCGCCCCAATAGCAAAATCGCTTGCATCGCACATCAACTCAAATGGAGTGGACCAATCTGGTGGTTGCATGATAGGAGCGGTTGTTAACATGTCTTTTAGCTTTGAAAAAGCTAATTGACATTCGGCACTCCACTCAAATTGGTTTTCCTTTTGTAGAAGGTTGCATAAAGGCCTTGAGATGTGACTAAAGTCCTTTATAAACCTTCGATAGAAACCGGCGCGTCCAAGGAAGGACCGCACATCGCGTATGCTTTTGGGTGGTGGTAGATTGGAAATTATGTCAATTTTCGCCCGGTCTACTTCTATTCCATTGGACGAGATGATATGTCCAAGGACTATTCCTCTTTGTACCATGAAATGGCACTTTTCCCAGTTTAATACAAGTTGCTTTTCTTCACACCTCATCAAGACCAACTTCAAGTGCTCGAGACACTCATCAAAAGTACAACCAAAAACAGAAAAGTCATCCATGAACACCTCAAGAAACTCACCCACCATGTCCGAGAAAATACTCAACATGCATCGTTGGAATGTGGCGGGTGCATTGCATAACCCGAATGGCATCCTTCGGTAAGCGAAGGTACCAAACGGGCATGTAAATGTGGTTTTCTCTTGGTCTTCTGGGGCTATCTCAATTTGGTTGTATCTGGAATAGCCATCTAGGAAGCAATAATAGGGATGGCCTGCCAACCTCTCCAAAATTTGATCCATAAATGGGAGAGGGAAGTGGTCTTTCCTAGTAACCGTGTTGAGCTTCCTATAATCAATGCACATACGCCAACCGGTAGTCACCCTAGTCGGTATAAGCTCGTTGTTGGTGTTTTCAATGATGGTAATACCGGATTTCTTGGGGACAACTTGGGTGGGGCTCACCCATTGGCTATCTGAAATGGGGTAGATGATACCCACATCCAATAGCTTTAACACCTCGGCTTTGACAACCTCCATCATGTTTGGATTTAGCCTTCTTTGAGGTTGTCTAGATGTTTTTGCATTTTCCTCAAGGTGTATACGGTGAGTGCAAACCGAAGGATCTATCCCTTTGAGATCCGCTATTGTCCAACCTATGGCTTCCCGATGTTCTTTGAGTAGCTCAATCAACTTGAGCTCTTGGTCTTTCTCTAGGTGGGAGGCAATGACAACTGGGAACGTTTCCTCTTGACCCAAATATACGTATTTAAGCTCTGATGGCAGCGGTTTGAGGTCAAGCTTTGGTGGTTTGATGTTAGACGGTAGAGGCCTTGATATGGTTGGTGGCAATTTTTCAAAGTGGTGCCTCCACCGGCTAGTATCAACTACCGGTCTTTCTATATTTAATGCCTGCACAATCTCACTACTGATGGGATCTTCGGAATCCATGATATGTGCTAAGCATGTCTCCAAGCTTTCTAGTGGTTCAAGTTGGAGGAGTTCTTCTTCTTCAAAAGTTTCGAGCATGTTCACATCGAAGAACTCATCATCATCGACATCCCTATGTCTTTTGCCCAAATGAAACACATTTACCTCTAGTGTCATGTTTCCAAAAGATATTTGCATCACCCCATTCCGGCAATTGATGATTGCGTTTGATGTGGCAAGGAATGGGCGGCCTAATATCACCGGTATTTGGGTGCTAGCATCCAAAACCGGTTGTGTGTCCAAGACTATAAAATCTACGGGGTAGTAGAATTTGTCAACTTGGACTAGAACATCCTCAACTATCCCCCTCGGTACACGGATAGATCTATCAGCGAGTTGCAATGTGGTTTTGGTGGGTTTTAATTCACCAAGGCCCAATTGCTCATATACCGAGTATGGGATCAAGTTTACACTCGCCCCCAAGTCTAACAAGGCACGTTCAATCCGGTAGTCTCCAATGATACATGAGACGGTGGGACTACCGGGATCTTTGAATTTTGGGGGAGTCTTTTGAGTGAGGATGGCACTAACTTGCTCAGTTAAGAAGGCCTTTTGCTGCACATTATATTTGCGTTTTGTTGTGCATAGGTCTTTTAGAAACTTGGCATAAGAGGGAATTTATTTGATGGCATCAAGCAAAGGGATATTGATCTTGACTTGTCTGAAAATCTCTAGAATATCTTGAGAATTTGGGAGAGATTTTGGGACAACCAATCTCGATGGGAATGGTGCTATGGGCTTGTAAATGCATTCCGGTTGTTGTGGGGCTAAGTTAGATCCATTTTCACCCTCAGAATTTACCAGATCATTAGGCTCATCGGCCTTCACCGGAATAGTTTTGTCAATTTGTTTACCACTTCTAAGGGTGGTAATGGATTTAGCTTGCTCCATGTTTTGGTTGGACGGATTAGGGATGCTTACTTCATGTACTTGCTTTGGATTGGGCTGAGGTTGGGCCGGAAAGGTCCCTTCCCTAGCATTCAAGCGTCCCTTAATCTCATCAACCGAGACTTTCAGCTCTTGGAACAATTGCTGATTTGATTCATTTATTTGCGCTTGCCCTTGCATAAATGCTCTCAAGGTATCCTCCAATGAGAATTGAGGTGGGGCCATATTTTGCATGGGTGGCCCTCTTTGGGAGTTGGTAGGATTGCCCGTTGGGGCATTCTTCCAACTGAAATTCGGGTGGTTCTTCCAACTCTCATTGTATGTATTACCTACCGGTCCATTGAAGGGCCGCTGATAACCATATGTGGCATTGGCTGTCTCTTGCAGCACTTCCTTAAATGCAGGAATTGTGGGACAATCTTGCGTAGCGTGTAAGTCGGTGAGACAAATCCCACATGTGGTTTCAACAGCTTCCTTGGACTTGGAAACTCCATTTTTGCTAAGTTTCATGGCCTCAACCTTCCTTGTGAGGTTGGCTATCCTTGCATTTACGTCGTCTTCCTCTTTAAGGACATATATACCTCCTTTCTCTTGAGTAGGCTTGGGGTTCTTGGGTTTATCCGAGGTGTCCCAAGATTGGGCGTTTTCAGCCAACATGTCCAAGTAACTCCAAGCATCATCTGGATTTTTACTCATAAACTCGCCATTGCACATCATTTCCACAAATTGGCGCATATTAGAACTTAATCCATCATTGAAAAAATTTATAATTCGACAACTCTCATAGCCATGATGTGGGTAAGCAAGCAGGAGTTCCTTAAATCTTTCCCAACATTGAAAGAATGATTCACCCTCTTTAGCTGAGAAATTCATTATGGCCCTTCGAAGAGTGTTTGTCTTATGAGATGGGAAGAACTTTTCCAAGAATTCCCGGTTCATCTCAACCCATGACCCAATCGAATATGGTCTAAGAGAGTGAAGCCAATCTTTGGCTCTTTCTTTCAAGGTGAAGGGAAAAAGTTTAAGTCTGATTGTATCCCCAGAAACATTGGGATAATGCAAGGTGGCCAACACTTCTTCGAATTCTTGTAAGTGTAAGTATGGGCGGTCAGAGTCTAGCCCATGGAATTTAGGTAAAAGTTGGATTACTCCCAGTTTTATGTCAAGGGTCCCACCGTTAGCTGGTAGAACTATGCAAGAAGGTGTAATTGTACGAGCAGGTTGTAGGTAATCCCGTAGTGATCTCATTGGAGGAACATTATGTACCTCATTCTCTCCTACTCCTTCCTGATTTGCGTTTGTGGTTGGAGTAGGGGGGGAGGATTCCTTAAGGGTGTTTGATCCATACTCCCCAAACTTTCACAATGCTCTTGATAATTCCGGACTCGTCTATGGACTGACAAAGGTCCAACTAAACCACCTTCAGATTGGAGACGATTTGAATGGTTACGTTCCCAACGGGACATAAACCACTCAACCAGAAACTGAAACTAATCCTATTCTAGAAAACTAAAATCTGAAACTGAAAGAAAATTCTGCAGAAGCTAAGTTAGAAAGGTATCACCTGATGCGCTTGAACTAGAGAAAAATTCCTATAAAACAGAAAAACTTGTTAGTTCTAAGAAAATCAGAAAAACTATCCACTGCTACTTCTACAACCACTGAAATTATTTGGAAATCGTTATCTATTTCCCCGGCAACGGCGCCAAAAACTTGTTCGCTCGCCTCAAGTGTAAGGCTGCGATGTAGTAATAAATCTCGGTAAGACCGAGGTCGATCCACAGGGAAAGAGTTACAGCTTCCTAATTACTCCAGCAACTCAGTTTAATAGAGTAAATTCAAATTCAATGGGATGTTTAATTAAAACAGTAACTTAATGAAAAATCAGAGATATAATGTACTAAGGCTTTCAAGGATCCACTTGTAGCAATCCTATGTCAATTCAGTCAATCCAAGTAGAGAACACAACTAGATTTGAAGTCCTATCTCTCATCTAGTTGGAAAGTAAAGCATTCACACACATTCATCCAATTCAAGTTGAACTTCCAAGTTCAAGTCCATTCAATCAATGTAGAATTCAAATTCATAGCCTGCGGAGTAACAGCCATGCCTATGGACTATGGCCTGCTCAAGGATTACTATAATTTGAATCTAAACAAGCAACCTGTGACAATCTCAGAGAATTAAAAGGAATTCATGTCCGGAGCACATGAACTCAGATAAGACATCTCAAACTACCACCTATTGGACTGAAACATAAGAAAAATCAACTTTGAATTGAAAAATACTTAAATCAAACTGAAATTAACATAGAACTGGCTACAAGCTTCACCTCTCAGCCTTAGCTGAGAGGTTTTAGCCGAGCATAGTCATGCTACAACTAAAAACTCAAAAATAAAGCATAAAACTAGAAAAACCCGAAGATAGATGTTGCAGACGCTCCACAGTCGCCTTCAGCCTCCAAAGTCACGTTCTTTCTCTTCTCTAATACCTTAGGGAGAGCCCCTAGGTGGCCTTTTATAGCAACAATCCTCCCTTGCGTCGGATTCTGCGAAATCCTACGCCTTGCGCAGCAATTTTCGGAGTCCCGAATTAGAAAGGATTCTTCTTACGCAGGGCCGACCGGTCGTGACCAGTCGGACTAGTTTTTCAAACCATCTAGGGAGTCTAGCGTGCCTACCCGACCGGTCATGACCGGTCGGGCATTGTTTCTGCTTTGGCCAGTGTACACAGCCGACCGGTCATGACCGGTCGGACATTGTTGTCCAACTTCCAGCATTCATCCAGTGCACATGGCCGACCGATCATGACCGATCGGCCCCAATGCAATGTGGCCAGCCTTCATTCAGTGTTCATGGCCGACCGGTCATGACCGGTCGACCTCTCTTCTACTTGATTCCTTTGATGTGGCTGACCGGTCGGACGACCGGTCAGCCTTGTATTTCTTCATCTTTTTCTTCTTTTCTTCATTCTCTTTTCTCTCTCTTTCTTCTTCTTTCCTTGATCCATCTTAGGACTTCCTCCAATGTCTTCAAATATCCCTTGTTACGCTCCAATTGGACTAAGTCCGCTCTCATCCCTAAAATCACAAAAACACGTGTTAGTTGGGCCTTTAACCCATGAAAATCACGCAAACTAAGTAGTGTAATGGGCAATGCAATGTATAAATTGGAGGTTCAACACCCACTAGTCGTGATCCGACTTGAAAAACAAAATCCTCCCTATACTTGAAAGTCATTAGTCCTCATACAATCTCATCTGCATAGCATTTTACCCAAAAACCAAAAAAAAAAAAAAAAAGAAAATCCCAAAACCCAAAAAAAAAGTTGTGCATGCTTCCCACCATTACTCCTCCAAACCAAATCACCCTGCCACGTCCAGTACAAAATCGACATGGCTCTCCCATTCCCTATACCTGAGGCTTCCTCTCCACTGTTAAACTCGAGTGAATCCATGTCAATTCCTGGCAGCCAAGAGCTACAACAAAGCATGAAGGCCATGCAGGAAATGCTTCTCCGATTCACACAAGCCCAGGTTTCAGCAGCAAGCAATCAAGCTGGTCCAGTTCAACAATCACAACAACCGTCTCTTCCAGTCTCCAGTTCATCCCAACCATAACTATTAGGGTTGGTGCAGGACTTTCAATACCCTCCTAATGAAGGCCCTCAATCAGAACAACCCTCGACCTCAGGGCATTTCTTCTAGTATCCTCCTGCAAATGAGAGCCATTTTCAATCACATCCCACAACCAGAACTCCGAGCCAATTCCAACATCCTCTCCCTAATGGGAGTTCCAACTAATTTCAATATTCTCCCGTGACTGGGATTTCTTTGCAGTCTCCCTTCTCAGCTCCAGTCCAACAAAGTCCCTATAATGGGAGTAATTATCAGGCCCAACCTCCTTCAAGCAGGAATCGTAGGAGCATCAATGACACCAATTATTACGAAAGGGGGCCAGCTCAGTCCTGGCAAGGGGCAAGATCTCCTTCATTTGGTCCCTCTGAAATCGAACAACTCCGAGAACAGATGCGAGAGATGAAGAAAAAGTTGCAGAAGCAGCAAGGGGTGGATCTTCCATCCACTAAGTTCAGAGATCTTTGTCCATTTCCTGATGCAATGGTACCTCAAGGCTTTCAAGTACCAAAATTTAAAAGATATGATGGGACAGGGTGTCCTATAGACCACTTGAGATCATTTTGTGGTGAGCTAGATGCTGTGGCAAGCAACGACGGAGCGTTGATCCGTCTGTTTCAAAAATCCCTGAAAGACGATGCCCTAGACTGGTACACAACATTAGACTGCCATCGCATCAGGACTTGGGAGCAGCTCTCCCAGGCTTTCGTTGATAGGTTCGCATACAATCTTAACATGGCACCCAAGAGAGCGGACCTCGCAGCTCTCAGGCAAAGAAGTGATGAAACATTGTCAGCTTACGTTGGACGATGGCCGGCCATGGCCGCTAGAATGAAGACTCCCCTCGACAACGAGGAGCAAATCTCCATGATCGTCCACTCGGCAAACCCAAGTATCTCTGGATACCTTGTCTCACATCCATATGCGAACTTCAGCCAACTCGTCTGCGTCGGGGAACAAGTCGAAGCCGGAATAAGGGCTGGGATGATCTCTTCTTGGTGGCCTCAGCAGGCCTGTCTAGTACAACCGATAGTGGAAGGTGAGCTTACCGGATACGAGAACGATAATGGTAGTGTTCCCATCTCCCATCCAATGGAAGAGGATGATCTTGTCGCCTCTACCGAAGGTGCACTATTCCTCCCTCAGCATGGACAACCGCAGCAACAACAACGGTCAAGATGGAACTCACAGTTCCCTAATCAAGGTTCGCAAGGGGCACCCCTAACCAGTCCAGTTTCAGAACCCCTCATCCTGCAAGGGGCATCTCCAGTCGATCCAGTCTCCGCAATGCAAGGGGCACCTCCTGCCTATCCAGCTTTCATCAGCCAAGAAAAGCCTCCTCTCCAGTTTATCCGTGCCATCGAATCTAGTTCAGAGTTCAAACCTCTTATCCTGCAAGGGGCACCCTCAACTATTTCGATCCTAGAGCCCATCATCGTTCAAGGGGCACCTTCAGTCGATTCATTCTTCGCACCCATTTCTAACCATGGGCATAATCAGCCCATCTCAGTCAACCAAAGGGACAATCTCCCTATTACAGCATCAGCAAACCAGGGGCATAACCTGCCCGTCTCAGCAATAGTCAGTCAGGGGCACAGCTTGCCCACTCCAGCTTACCAGGGGCAAAGCCTGCCCGTTTCTCCAGCAAACAAGTAGGGGCACAACTTGCCCACCACACCTGTCTATTCGACTTCTACTTCAGCTATCGTCCTCCAAGAAGAAGACCCTTCCTTGGACAGCATGCCACATGCCCTAGCAGAATTGGGGCCCAGCTTCAATTATGTGGCCACTATCGAGGAGGTCGAAGGGGAGATTGATGTCCAGGTTCTGATCGATCCAAAAACATCAACCATCACTCTTCAGGTCTTGGACATCTCAGCTTCATTCCATCTCCTTTCCGATCGGACCTGGTTTCACAGAATCGGTGCCATCTCTTCAAATCTTCACCAAACGGTCAAGCACAGCTTCGGAGATAGGGCAATCACCATCATTACCGATCCTGAACAATTTTCAATGGTAGAAGCATCCAACCTTCGAGAGCCTACCATCCCAGCCATGGACATACAACGCTCTAATGGGGAGGTCTCATACCATCACAATGCAAATTACTTCCCTCGCGCATGTCCCATCGGATCGAACTACGTCTTCCTTCCTGCCGAGCGTCAAACCTTCTACTATAAACTCGAATATCAAGACTTGACCCGAATCATGGGAGTTCAAGAGAATGTGGATAGAGAAAGACTGCGATATCGGCCTACTCGGATTAGGAAACTAAAGCACAGAAGTATCAAAAGAAGACGGGGTCATCAAGAAGAAGGGAATCTCTGCATCTGCACACCAATCCAGTTTATCAATGCAGGGATTATCTATCCTGATGATGGGATGGATTCCACCTGCGATGATCAAGCAAGCAGATTGGGTCTAATAGAGTTGCCCAAAGAAGACTCAAGCAAGGGGCAGGAATTTCCCCCGATCGATTGGACTGCCGTTCTGGTCCCACCTCAACCAGATGAACCCGAAGAACTGCAATACATAGGGGACGAACCAGGAAAAATCGCATCCGACACCGACTTGGAACCCAATTTCATATCTACCATGACGTTTGGGCACAACAATGAGGGTTGGCCTACTGATCCTTCCGGCCCTGCCTCCTGAGGGGAAGGAGTGCAGGGCAGTAACAGGTTTGTAAGTCCCCATAACGGCCAATAAAAGCCGACAGTGCTCGGCTCCCTGGGCTGAATCAGGCAACCCCTGGTTTGCATTGCCGTCTTGCTCGGGTCCTTTACAAAAAAAATTCAAAAAAAAAAATCAGAAGATTCAAAAACCCAAAACACTAGAAAGTCCAAAAAGTTCAAAAAAAAATCCAGATATTCACAAAATTCCAAAAAAACCAGAAAATCTTTGAAAGCAAAAAAGAAAAAAAATCTTTTTCAATAAAGTGTCAAGTCTATCTGTCAAAGAACTTAAGTATGGAGTTGACTCATAAGATTTCGATCTAGAGTTGGACTTCAAACTCAAGGGTCTGGATAAAGCTAATGATGTGGAAAATGATGAGCTGACTCCCAAACTAAGAGGGTCTCCTCAAAAGTTCGAACCAAAAGCCAAGGTCATCTCAAAAAATTTCCAAAATTATAAACTTAGGATCTCCTGAGACCCATAAGGAAGTGTGCATTGAGAATCCTTGTCCCAGAAAAATAAGCAGATAATGATTAAATTTTTTAAGTCATGACTTCCCAATCTTGCGTCCTATGAAGACTTATCCAGACTCGATCAAAAACTCATCAAGCCTATCAAGGAGATGTTGCCAAGACTATGCTCGCATTCCATGCTGGAGTATGCGACCAGACGAATAATCAGAGAAATCTCGCAGCTCAATGAGGACAAGATTGTTGCCAATATGTCAGCAAATACTTCAAGTGTCAGCAGCATGCACATCGAATCCATGTGTGTGCTTCAACATGATGCTCCAGCTATTCCCTGTACAAGGTATTTACATCAACGGAAAGATTAACTCGGCATCATCTAATAATTGATTACTTCACAAAAAGGAAGGAGGTAACATTCTGATCTCGCGCAATAATTCTCATGAAGAATGACATCATCAATTGTTAAGGGTTCCCACATGCTATCAACATTGGCAATGGGATGTACTTCGAAATCTAAGGATGGAGGAGTTCCTCAAGAAGCTTAAAATCAGAAGACAGACCTATGAGTTCGAGTCAAAATCATGTCACCGTGAGTGCTGATGAAGAATGAAGCCAAAGAAAGAAAAGTCATATCGGGTTTACAACAAGCACTGCTGCATTTATGAGACTCAAGGGGCAAGCCCGGAGAATCAGTGAATTTCTTCTGGGAGGCACCGTTCGACTCACCAGCTTGAGGGGTAAGGATCTTCCAGAGCCAATCAATGCCGACAACGTGAAAATCTCTCACAGGTAAGCCATTCCAACCTTATCAAGAGTTACATTAGTAGAGCTGAAGTCAAGAGGTCAAGGCTTAGACCTCTGAGAATCCCTTCCCGTCCACCAATAAGTGTTCCCAATAAAGGGTTCAAAAGCAAAAAAAAAAAAGAAGAAAAAAAAAGAATAGAACAAAAAAAATAGGGGTTAAAAAAAAAGGGGGCACACAACCCACAAAAAAAAAAAGAAAAGAAGAAGAAGAAAGAAAGAAAAAAAAGAAAGAAAAAAAAAAATCGACCCCAAAACACATCTATCCATCCATTCACCTCAAAAGGGTCTGTAGCTAAGGCCGACAGCTCTGCCATTGTAACTTAAGATAAGGGCCGAAAGGTTACCATCGGCCGGCAACGACGGATTCCTGACCTCTGGGCGCCGCAGTTATCCAAAAATTTAAAAAAAGAAAAAAAAGAAGAAGATGTGACTAAACAAAGAGGGCTGAGTGAAAACCCGAAAGGGCGCTCCGAGTAAAAACAGTGGGCATACAGAGGACTTGGTGGAAACCCGAAAGGGCGCCAAGGGTAAAAACAGCATAGCTGCCAAGGGGCAGGCAAGATCAAATACCCGGGACGTGGTGAAAACCCGAAAGGGCACCACGGGCAAAAATGACGGGCAAGCCGGACGCAGTGAAAACCCGAAAGGGCGTTGCGGGTAATAATGGTTAAGAAAAGAAATGAATAAAAAAGAAAAGAAAAAAAAAAGAAAAAAAGGAGGTACATGAGAGATCCAAGCGACATGAAGATTCAACGGAAGTAAGGATGGCAGTTATGAGTCGAGAATTCTTTTAAGATCTGCCCAAATTCTAGGGGCAGGATACCATTACGCACTATCTTAAGGGGACCAGGACCCTTGGTGAATAATCAAGAAAATTGAGTATGACATCAGGCTGAGTCCAATATTCTGATTCCTACATCTAAAGCACAAATCCGAATTACGCATAGACAAACAAGCATTTAGCACAAATTTCCATTTCATGCATGATTTGCATACATATATTTAAAAAAAAAATCATTTTTTTCTTGTTCATATATATGCAAAAAAAAAAAAAAATCTTACAGGGCTTTCAAAGTAAACGTCCAGCCAACTTATGGAGTGCCTTGTACAAGCGTCTTTTTTCCGATCATTCCTCCTAGAAGGTAAGTATCTCTCTTCCTGCTTTGATGCTTCAATCCTTTTACTAAAGTGTTTTTTCTCCTCACAGGTACCAGAAGGCAAACATGAGATCAGCCCATCTATGTCCATCATAGCCCCATCACCACCATCAATCACATCATCCATATGGCTCCCACTCAAGGGACATATAGCCTCACCTATGTCCCATCTCCTCATCTCATCCATACCATCCATCTCTCTCATAATCAATGGCCCATTCAAATATGAAATTTCAGCATGGCTGCCATTAATGGGGCCATTCAAAGCTCCACCAACCACCACCCCTAATCCATCATCAATACCCCCATTCAATGCTCCATCTATACCATCCATTAAAGAGATTCCACCATCATTAAAGCCTTCACCACCTCTTGAAGTATGAGACCCATCATGGATAGCCCCCACAGCCCCTAGATCTCCGCCATCCATTGCTTGAGAAAGGACAAACGAAGAAGAGGACAAAAAGAGAAGGAAAGAAGAGACAAGGAAGAGATTCATGGCTGGATCGAAAAATCGGGTACAGGGATGAGGGAGACAGTAGCCAGGGGAATGTTCTCATTGTCCGAACCAGAGCCAACCCAGGCCGCACAAGAGGCGAGCCTTGGGCGGCCCGCTGTGGGTCGCTCGTACGGACGCGCTTCCTCTCTCTTCGCGGGATTGGCTTCATGGTCGTTGGTAGGTGAGGCTGACAGTCCACATCAGCAGATGGCACCCTGAGGGCTGCCCAAGGCTCCAATACACTCCAGATTTCGTTGGAGGTTGACCAGAATCATTTGGAAGATACCCCACCTGTCCAATCAGGAAGTAATGCGGCCAACATGGGCCTGATCGGGTCAAAGAGAAGGAAAGTTGATCAAGAGGGGCCCACAAGCAATCTGAGCCGTTCAAAGACTAGATCATCACGATCTAAACCATGGAAAAGCTTGCATGAGCCATCAAGTAGCAACATCAAGGGTTTGATTGTCAAGAAAGGAGGCCAGAGTCCAAAATCTAATCATCAAGTGGACCCACATGGTTGAAAAGAGCAATCTGAGCCGTTCAAGTCAGCATCCGCACCATGGAAAGCCTTCTTAGCCTTGCGAAACATCAAGATAAGTGCTTCAAAGCAAAGCTGAAGTCTGGAAAGGGCCCACAGGGCCAATTCAAGCAATTCGGACCACTCAAATCACAATCAACCCCGTCAGAAGCTAAATAAAGCAAGGTAAGTATGCTCAACCACATAAATTTGGTCCGAAGACCTTAAACTACGTCGAGATCAAGATCCCGAGGGAAATTTTAAATAAAAACTGGTAGTAGTCTAGATCGTTCGAATTAAGATCCGCTGACACCGGACATTTTTCAAAAACAAAAAAAAAGTGTTTGCCCTCTCTTATACAAATTTGGGTTCGAAGACCTTAAACTACGTCGGGATCAAGATCCCGAGGGACTTTCAATAAAAAACCGGCATCGGTCTGGATCGAATCAAGATCTGACGACTGCGGACATTTTCTGAAAACCAAATATATATATATATATATATATATATATATATATACACATCTCTTGTACAAAATTTGGGTCCGAAGACCTTAAACTATGTCGGGATCAAGATCCCGAGAGACTTTTTAAATAAAAATCGGTAGCAGTCTGGATCGTTCGGATCAAGATCAGATGACTTCGGACATCTTCCAAAAATAAAAAAAATATGTTTTCCCTGTTTTGTACAGTTTTACGGTCCGAAGACCTTAAACTACGTCGGGAACAAAATCCCGAGAGATTTCCAATAAAAACCAGTGTTGATCTTGACCGCTCAAATTGAGATTTAACAGCCTGGAACATTTTTTGAAAAAATCACAAAAAAGAATGTACTTTCAGCATGTACATAAAGTTTTTTTTTTTTTGGGTCCGGAGACCTTAAACTACGTCGGGATCAACATCCCGAGAGATTTTTAATAAAAACCGACATCAATCCCAGCCGTTCAAGCCAGGATCGGATGACCTGGATCATTTCTAAAATACCAAAAAGATTTTTTGAGTTTTCCATAAAAACCAGTATCCATCTCATCTTCGATTACTTGAGTTGAAGTCTGGAACTTTTTCAAATATATATATATATATATATATATATATATATATATATAATTAAAATTAAAATAAAAAATTCACCATCAACTCCACAAATTCATCTCCAATGGTCCGAAGACCTAAAACTACACTGGGATTAACTTCTCGGGGGCTTTCTTTCCTAACCTGTTCCAGACATGGCTGACACTTGATCGTACAGGTGTCCGGAATCTTTTAAACAGGTAAGGGCTGAGGCGGGCAGAACTCCGCAATCCTGTTCATGTTGAACGCACCGTGATAGACAACCTTGATTTGGAAGTCGCTGTCGAATCTGACAGATGTTCCCTGTTCCTAAAACTCATGAAGGGGATTAAGGCTGTTGGGAGGTGGAGCGCACCCTCACGGAATTGTGAGCAACGTAAGGCCCCCAAACTGGATTGACTAAGGGAAATGTGAGGATGTGGCTCATTTTGTGGCCGAAGGAGTCCATCGGACGATACGTGGTCTATGTGTATTGCACATGAGGAACAGGCAACTTTGTGGGTGTGTTGACTGAAAACCCTCAAAATCTCCTCATCCGAAGATGTAAAACTACGGCACTTAACTGTATGAGACTCGTCTTGCTCGCTTACGTAAAATGGATCGGGTGCCTTACCAGCAGTAGAAGCTGGAAATGGATGAAAATTCCATACCTTTTCCTTGCATTTCAGAAAAATAAAAAAAATACGAAAACATTGCAAAATCACCCTTTCAAAAATCACAAAAAATATACTTCCCTTGCTTTCAAATAAGATATTTGCAAAAATCACAAAAAAATATGTCCCTTGCTTTCAAATCGAATATTTGCAAAAATCATGAAAAAAATATATTTCCCTTGCTTTCAAATCAGATATTTGCCAAAATCACAAAAAAATATTTCCTTTGCTTTCAAATCAAATATTTTCAAAAAATCACAAAAAATATCTCCTTTGTTTTCAATAAACCGATCTCTATGCTGACCACTCAGGTAAAGGTTCGGACCAAATACTTGCAAGAATCACAAAAATTGTCACTAGCCCCCAGCACTACACTTCAGGAGTCTTGAACTCCACTCTCTTCACAATTTGGGATGACGGATCCAATCGCCCGCAAATTGGAATCTTGACCAAAACTGGCGACCAAGCACCGTCTCAATCTCATTTATGTCCAGAAGAATATCTTGAAGTCAGATAACATCCTCGTACATTCTCATTAGCAAAGAAACAACATCTTAGGACGATGGACCTGATCGACCACGGGTCGGGATCTTGACCAACCCGCTGACCAAACATCCGTATTAAAAAAAGCAAAAAAGAAAAAAAAAGAAAATCCCCAGGGAGCACAACCCTGCAAGCAATAAGCTCAAAATTCTTTGCATCTCCAGCAAAAGCAAAATCATCAAACTGAAAGAGAATGAGCCAAGCCATGCATTCATCATGCATCTCCTTGCGTCAGCATCCATCACATCAATCATCATGTTTACCTGCTTTCAAAATAAAAGTCGGTTAGCCAAAGACCCCACAGGCATCCCTAGTGGAGGCGCGAGAAAACCAGATTTCCATTTCAGAAAGACAAAAAAAATATTCCTATCTGCAAATAAAAACCCCACGGAGTATCACTCCCCAGAGTGGGTATCTTTTCAAAAATTTAAAAATATTTTCCCAGTAGAGCATTCTGCCTCAAAAACACCAGGAGATCTTCCATATCTCTGGGTAGGAGCTGACGCACAAATCAAATAAGATCTGATGTTTCGCGGTTTCCCCGGAGACCATCGGATCTAATGCACTCAAAGTACGGTCGAACTGAACTCCAGTGTCAGTGCGGTCGTACCACATGCCAAGATACAAAAGATGAAAGCCAAAAGGTTCGGTCAAAGAAGCCACTTGAACAGGTGGAACGATGAATTGTAACCCAAGTATCAAAATCAGCTGATTGGGTGGAAAGAGTTCACCCGCACATACCTAGGCTTGGATGCCTGAAGTACCTTGACTCAGTCCAAGTTGGCGTAGTAGAATCCCTTAAGACTATCTGACGCAGGGCGTCTAACCACTTTGACAGTCAAGTGAAACAAGTACTCCTGGAGTGATCTGGGAAAACATCAAACACACAATCAGTCTCAGGGTTAGCAACCTCGTAAGACTAGCGACGCAGAGGCTCTGCTGTACCTTTCCGATGTTAGTACCGATCGGGAATGGGAAGGGTTGTGATTGGATACTCAGGTTGCAGCGCATGCAGGGACAATCGCAACGTTTTCTCCAAACTCCCGCGGTATGTGCGAGTTATCAATTTCCAGACAATCAACTGACTCAGATACAAAGGACAACAAAGATTCCAAACCACAATCGAGGAAAGAATGAATTGCAAACTAAGCATCGAAACCAGCAGATCGGGTGGAAAAAGACCACCCGCACATACCTAGGCGTGGATGCCTGAAGTACCTTGACTGAGTCCAAGTCGGCGTAGTAGAATCCCATAAGACTATCTAACGCAGGGCATCTAACCACTTTGACAGTCAAGCGAAACAAGTACTCTTGGAGTGATCTGGGAAAACATCAAACATCACACGATCAGTCTCAGGGTCAGTATCCTCGTAAGACTAGATACGCAGAGGCTCTACTGTACCTTTCCGATATTAGTACCGATCGAGAATGGAAGGGTTGCTATTGGGTACCCAAGTTGCAGCAAACTACAGGGACAATCGCAATGTTTTCTCCAAACTTCCACGGTATGTGCGAGTGATCGATTTCCAGACGATCAACTGGCACAGATGCAAAGGCAAGCAAAGATTTTAGACCATGATACATGAATGACCGGGTCAAAAGTGGGGTGTGCGCTTTGGCATTCGGTTGCACGCAACCTCTGCCAAAGAGTGGCATCTGTAGACACCCCACCTTCGGCTATACTGTTGGTAGAGATAGCTGGATGAATGGAGGACCATACCCCCAAATCCCAAGTCCAAACTCAGCCAAACTCACCCTTGTAAGCCCCAATCCATAGCCCAACTCAAGCCTGAACCCAGTCAACCCAGTCTTAAACATCAGCATGAAAAACCCCCTATAAGAAAAGCCAGTCAAAAAATCCTAAAAAAGTCAAACTCACTGAGTCAACCCGTTGAGTCAACCCGCTGAGTTAACCCACTGAGTCAACCCGCTGAGTCAACTCGTCGAGTCAAAACACCGAGTCAACCCGTCGAGTCAAATCACCGAGTCGACCCGCTGAGTCAACTCACTGAGTCGACCCACCGAGCCAAACAGCAGCCCCGAGAAACGACCTCCTACCGCGCGCTGGAAATCGAGGAATGACCGTACGGGCGGCCCACAGCAGGCCGCCCAAAAATATTTACGGGTTCTGCCACTGCCTGCTGCTATAAATACCCCCCTCCCCTTCTCATTTCAACACAACAACCCATCCAGTCCAGCAACCCGTCCGTCTGAGTCATTCTTCACCCTTTAGCCCATCTTTCCACCAAGGAGAGCCCGAGTGAGGAGAACCTAGCCCTGGTCCAGCCCAGCCTGACCACTGGTCCAAGTCTCCTAAGCCGTACAAGTCTTGATCCAGCCACTCGAAGCCAACCCTTGCGACACCTCTGTCCATCCAGTTACTCTTTTACCAACATCATCTCATTTGCATCTAGCATAAGTGCAACATTTACTTTTCTTCCAACCCCCCTGCTTCACTACAAGCACTTTGATTATTCAAACACACAGCATACGTCTTGCATAAAGCACCTGTCAGTTCGAGCGTATGCTCTGGGCTTGCCTGTTATGGAACCTGCCCATCAGAAACTCTTATTGTTCAGACATGCATTCATGCTTCACTACAAAGCACCTTGATTATTCAAATACACCGCATACGTCTTATATTAAGCACCTGTCAGTTCGAGCGTATGCTCTGGGCTTGCCTGTTATTGGAACCTGCCCATCAGAAACTCTTACTGTTCAGACCCACATTCATGCATCATGTCATCTATGAGAATGTACGAGGATTAAAACAGATTTTCAAGTGTTAGTTTGATTCTGTGAAGTAGAGACCGTACTTCGGTACGGGCAGTGTGTGGGGTGCTTAACCTCTTCCCACCCTGTACCGTGATCCCTTACCTCGAATCTCTGGCCACAGATCAAAAGGAGTCATTTTAGAGGAAGGAATCTTCGGATCCCCTTCTTAACGTTTCTACGGGTCTAGCCGACTGTAGATTTGAAGTAACTAGCTAGTGGCGACTCTGGTCTTATATAAACTCATTTAAACACATTCAACTTAACACGACAACCAAACAAAGCCCTCGAGAACGAGGCAAGACAAGTGGCACAAATGGCAATTTCGCACTCACGCATCCTCCTCTTCTTCTTTTCCCAAAAGGAAAGGGGGCGAAAATGTCGTGTGGGAGCGCAAAAATGGCGAGGGGTCCACAGGAAGATAAAGCATTAAACACATTCAATCCCACTTAAGTTGAACTTCCAAGTTCTAGTCCCATTCAACCACATATAGCATTCGAAATCATAGCCTTCGGAGTAACAGACATGCCTAAGGACTATGACATGCTCAAGGGTTACCATAATTCGAACCTAATCAAGCAAAACATGATAATCTTAGAGAATTACAAGGAATCCATGTTCAGAGCACATGAACTCTCATAAAACTTCTAAAAATATCAACTTTATAAGAACTAGAACATTCAAAATTTAAACTTAAAGTGAAACTACTTGAATTAAACTAAATTAAACATAAAATTGGCTACAAGCCTCACCTCTCGGCCTTAGTTGAGAGATTCTAGCCGAGCATTGTCATACTACAACTAGAACTCAATGAAAAAGACATAAAAAGCATAAAAATCAGGAGTTGGGAGGGTTGCAAACTCTCCACAACGGCTTCCTTCACTTCCCATGAAGTTCCTCAGCTTCTATGATACTCTAGGAAGAGACCCTAGGTGTCCTTTATAGTGGGGAGGCTCTACTATGTTGGAATCTTCCAGACTTGTTTAGCATTACGCACTTGCGCAGAATTCTCGGAGTTTCAAATTAGAAACTTCTGTTTTACACATGGCCGACCGGTCGTGACCGGTCGGACTAGGCTGGCCAATCGGTCTTGACCGGTCAGTCTTGTTGGAATGGACGTCCAACGTGCACAGAGTGGTCACTGACCCGTTGGCCGACCGGTCTTGACCAGTTGGACCAAACTGGTCCTTTGTCTAGGCAAGCTTCCGAGGAGGACAGTAGGGTAGCCGACCGGTCGTGGGCTCCCTTAGCTGACCGATCATGACCGGTTGGACCTCTTCTTTTCAATATTTTCTTTCTTCCTTTCTTCTTCTCTCTCCTCTCCTTGCTTTCTTCTTCTTTGATCCCTTTGGGCCTTCATCTAAAGCTCCTAAAAATGGTCTTTTAGTATATCATTTGTGCAAAGTCTCTCTCTCTCAATCCTACATCCACAAATATTCGTTAGATGGGTCTTTTAAACATGCAAACCATGCATATAATGTGATGTAATGGGCTAGATCATGTATAAATTGGAGGTTCAACAATTCTCATGCTCTAAAAGGATTATGTAGATTTGTGGATTGGCTAGGGTTTAAATTTGAGGTGTTGAGAAACTAAGCCGAGGGTACTTTATCCATCCTTGTCCATGGGAAAATAATGAAGATATGGATTTCTAAAAATCTTGTCTAATGTGTATGAAAAGGAAAGGAATGATGAAAATATGTGAATGATTGAAAGTATGGTGGAAAAATTTCGAAAAGGGCTACCTATTACCAACTGGGGGATGGTCTACCCGTAACCAAAAGCCGAAAATGGGATGTAGTGTGAAAGTCGTCGGAAGGATGGGTAAGACAAATTCATGTCATAGGCTTATTGTTGATCTGTACACCTTAATCCCTAATTTAGTTATCTATGAAGAAGATTAACCCCGAAAATCTATGAGATGACAGTCACTATGCACATTAGGTTAAATTTGTTTGGATCCTTCTATTTATCAATCAATCAGCGGGAATTTCATATGAATACTTGTAATGTTTTTTGAAGTTTACGGTCTCAATTTTTATCACTCAGTTTTGCTCATTTTTGTACTTGCATGTCTGGAATGTATAGAAACATAGTTCCGAAGAAGAGTTAGGTTTGGAGGAATGAAACTTGTTTCATGCATGTTTTGCTCGGATTAGCAAAATGCTGGTTGGGGGGTGTGTTGAGCTCTAATTGTGCATATTCTAACCCCAATTCATCACTCATTATGCATGGTTTTCATGATTAAAGACTAATCTAATGCATGGATTGTGATTGTAGGAATGAGAGGGGAGACTTCACTATTCATAGTTAAAGAGTCACTTTGTATGCATTGAAGATTAATATAACAAGTGTCAAAAGGTGGGGAAAGAAGAAGAAAAGAAAGAGAAGAAAATTTGGAAAAACTGTCCCAAGACCTGTCCCAAGATTGGTCATCAGACAGGTTACACAGCTAGACCGGTCGCCAGACCGATCGACAAGAGTCCAGAGAAACATAGCTTGCG
>PVNU02003692.1:0-123080 GCA_003013855.2 Liriodendron chinense | reverse complement strand
CCAATCTGTTAAGTTTGGAACACATTTCAAGGGCTTCTGTGCAAAAATAGGACTGATTGGATAATCCAATCCATCTAGATTCAGCTTTATTTTTTTGTAGCCGTGCATTTTCTAACTCCTGGATGAGATTGTTATGATTGCCTAACAAGAGTGATTCTTTAGAAACATAAGAAATCCATGATCAAAGCTATCATATAGATGGATCGAATTGTTGGTTAGACCTATTTTTGAACAAATGTTCTCGGCCATCCATGTTAGAGATCATTGCTCAGATGGTTAAGATCGTCAGATTGGTCTGATATATATTTACCTGATATCCCATTAAATTTGTGTTGGATCCAATGGACAGTCTAGATCAATTGATTGGATTGTTTGTGTGCCCTAATGCAACTAGGAGCATTATAACTGATATAACTTATGGTGCACTGGAGCATCTCCCTGTGGAGCCTGAGATGATTTTCTAGAGAGAGAGAGAAATTCATACACATTACTTTTGCAATACATGCACATATTACTTCTATTAAACCAAACCAATGAAAGTTTAAATCATATATAAGGCTGCGTTTGGTTGCAACAAATATCATGAAATCTCATGATATTTCATGATTAATCAGTTGCAAAATATCATGAAAATTCATGATATTTGTGGCAACCAAACGCAGCCTAAACAATTAACATAGAAAATGAGCTTAATATTAAGAGCAAGTTCAGCTTTGATATATACTCTGGCAGAGTGTGATGGATGATACACAGGCACTATGAAATTGCATACGTGGCATTAAACTAATTCAAATTAAGTTTTGCAAATTAGGGGGCCCACTTTAGATGTATTATAAATCTTATTTGTTCATCTGACTATTGGTTTGATGGACATTAATTGGACGGTTATAATGAAAAATACCCAATAGTCCTAATCCATCAAATAAGCGTCATGAATCAGAGGTTAGGATTTTAAACCAATCTGATCTTGGGACGTGAGTTAATGTAAGCCACCTGTAAAATTTCTGAGTATCCGCGTATCAAGCGTCATACTTGCCAGAGTATAAAATAACTCCCTATTAGCAGATATAGAAGATAGAGAGAGTTGTAGATTTTCATGTTCCTGTTTCCATTTCTGCCGGAGCCGCTCCACGGCTACCGGAATCTGACACCATCTGAACGAGGAAGTCGAAGATATCCGTCGCGATGACCGCGGCGGTAATATCGTCCTTGTGGAGCGTCCGGCGCTTGCTTTGGAGCGTCACCATCCAAGACCTCAGCGTCAACTCCTCTATGAAGAGCTCGCAGGCCTTTGAGAAGACGATCGGCGCCTCGCCGGAGATCATCTTCACGTCCTCCCCTGATTTCTTCATTATCTTCTTTATCCTAGCCAGAGGCAGCGAGTGGGGGCCCGTCCTGCCCGATATCCCACCCGATAGAAGACCCGAATACGTACCCGCCTGCCTCATTCTTACGCGTGTATGTAAAAACTAGTATATGCACGTATATACGTGTGTATGTGTACGTACGGGACTGTTTCTTCTGTGTTTACACTTGTGGGTGTTTCCAGTTTTTTTTGGCATGGGGCATTGGTGCACGTGTCTGTGTATGTGTACGTGTGGGAATGGGAGATAGAGAGAGAAGGAAGGGGGGTTGAGAGATTGCATTGAGAGAATGGAGAGTGTTGTTGAGTTCTACTTATAGGAAAGGGATGGGAAGAAAGTGGGGTGTAGAAATCATGCAGCCGGCCATGGCCCATTCCTACTTGGGCCGGCAAGATCCGAATACAATATTCAAGTTTACGGAAATGACCCTACTTATTTTTATATTTTTTATTATTATTTTTTTTTTTTCATGATCATACATGCATGGGATGTATGTGGATTTTCACATTTGCATGTCCCTTGTTTTGGACATCCTGATCTTGCATGAGGTGGGCCATATCATGAAAATGGCCTGACAAGAAAATCAGGTTGATCTGCTCGTTGGGTGGGCCCCAACTGCGCATTGATTCAGATCATTGGCTGTCGGTTGATTTTGATGCTGTGGGATGCCTCATTGTCCAACTGGTCTGATTTTCGGTACACATGATCCTCCTGATGTGGCCCACCATTTGTATGGCTCGGATTTTGAACTCATAGTAAATGTTGGTGGGAAATGAGGGGCTGAATGTGAAGTTTCCCATAGGTAGGATGTATGTGATGATTTCTCTATATTTTTTATTGCCTTATGTTGCGAGGTAGGAAAGTGCCCTGGACGTACCTGTGATTACTTTTAAAACTATCTTGCAAGCGTATAAAAGATCTCTACGGTACATGTGGCACACATGTATGGTGTTAGGAAGATCGATGTGATGGGCATCATGGGGATGGTCTATATGCTAAACATCAATTGATTTAGTCTATCAGTTGACATCCATAATTGGACTCAAAATGGACGGCTGAAAAGCATTGAACAAATGCCACAAATAACCCATGACATATATTTAACGGACAAGCACTTAACAAATCATGGTAAAGATTTTGCTATTCAATCCGTGGCCATACATGTAACGAATTGCCCAAATTCGGCCAAACATCTCCCATTAGGAATAGTAATAATGTCAAACATTTCCCATTAAGAATAGCAGTAATGTCAGATGTACTGGATTCGTATTCAACTCAAATTAATTGAATGTATGTGACCTAAGTACCAAATTAGCTAAATTATGTTCACACATTTAAATATTGATTTAACTGTTCAGCCACTGATGTCACAGCAATCAAGCAATTTTAAAAGAGAAAGATTAGTCCTTTAAAATAAAATCTTTTTTTTTTCTTTTAATGGTGATAAAATTTTAAGTTTTTTTTATAATGCAATGATAGATGAATATGATCTAAAATTAAAGTCATGCCACCGGTTTCATTAATCAAAAAGGTAAATTATGCAAAGAAACAAAAATAATTATCGATGACTTGGTTGTGTGAACAAAACAACCAACGTATATAGTCTCTAGGCTATGATTGGTGTGATCCACGATGTGGTTGTAAGTATTTAAACTACTCTTAAGACATACTTCAGCAATAACATTGGACAGTAGCACATTTAGGCTAAACTATGAATTTCGGACTTATAACAATGTGGTTGGATAAAAGTGTAATATTTAAGCTTAAACTAAATTGTGGATTCTAAGCTTATTGCAACATGATTGGATATAAGTAGAATATATAAGTTAAGAAGTTAAAATTAAGATAAGTGGTGTTGTGCTGTAGAAATTGATTGATCATGTGTGCTGAGGGCTCGAAATTTTTCTCTTTTATAAGCTTTTGAGAGGTAATGTCCATAAGTTTTCCTTGTTGGCCCTAGAATATGCTATTGGGCATGTCCTAATAGGATTCAAGCTATTTTTGTCATCGTAATCTAATTTGTTTATAATTCCAAATAATGCTTTTAGTAGTTTCTTATACATGTTGCGGATCATATGTGCCACATATGCAATGGTCGCATATTCTTCAAGCAATTTCTATTGTTTAAATTATAGATGTGCATACGACTTATGATTTGCTTTCCGTCATTTGTACGTGAATACTGACACGTGAGGGTATCTCATTGGCCTGCAACGTAGTCTACGTCAAGTTAGGTGTAAGTAAAGGATCTTAATACCAATTTGGCCCCTCCACCATATGAATAGCCTCTATCACGAAAGGTTTAATCAACATGCATTCACATGTGACTTGGTACAGCCTACAGAGAAAGGAAAAAGAACCTCCTTCCAAAATCAAAAGGCATGAGGGTATTTGGGTAATTCTAATGCAAGTCCTGGACAGTGACTGGAGACCAAGTGCCAGCTGCCTTGTCAGAGAACTAATGCATGACGTTAGGGCAGTGAAAACGGAATTACAAGGCCCTTATGCAACCCAGTCGGTGGGCCCATCTTGGTGATATCCTTAGGGTTGATCTTTTGACCCCACCTGGATGGAATATTGTAAAACTATTCAAGTGGGTCCCATCAGATCAACCGTCTGGATCATAGACACTATTCATTCCCCAATGCATCAGGACCTTAGAATTCATGTGGGTTATTTAATATCTAGCTTCTTTCCTAGAAAATCTAGCTGGAGTGAGTTGTAGCTTTGTCACCTTAATATAAAACTAATCTGCACCATTTGATTATATTTGTCGGATCCCTAAAGACAATCAACTACTTTGCCATGGCCCCATATATACAAACTCACTAATCTCATTAATTAGTCTAATTACATGATTAATTAATCAGAAATAAACCATTGCTCTCAATGCACAAGTTATAGACAGTTGGACGGTCCATCGACTGATCAGAACTGTTATTTTATGTCCATAATACAAGTCTTGCTACCATGTAAAAATCTACAACCATCAGACGGTCTATCCATCCTTAATTTGGCCTTATCTTTTATATCCATCCGTTTTCCATCCTATAGATGCGATGGTTAGGATCGCCTAACAAATGAGATCTTTGAAATCATAAGCAATCCATGGTGGGCCTCAGAAAATAGATGGATCAATTTGTTGATTTTCCCTATTTTCATAGAAACGATCTTGACTGTCCATGTTAGAGGATATTGATCAGATGGTTAAGATTGTCCGATCAGGGAGATTTTTACATGGTAGCCCATGAAATATGTTTTGGACATAATGGACAGTCCAGATCAATCGAGAGGACTGTCTAAGTGGATCTATGATCACTGGGAGGTTTCCCCTCATTAATGGAGACCTCATCATGCAACGGGAACATGGAGTTTTGTATTTTATGTTTGGATTTGTCAGCCTCCATAGAAATAGAGGTGGGTGGGATTTGGTCTACTCTGCAATTAAATATAGAATCATGTCCACATTCAGATTGATTGGTTGGAAATATTCCAAAGTAAATAGTTTAATCTTTTGTGACTAGTACACCCTTTGTTTTTTTATAGATAGACCCTCTTTTCTGCTTTGACTAAAACGTGTGGTACTATTGTAGAGGTTTTCTTACCCATGTACATGATGGCACCACATGTGCCTACATTTCGTATAGGATTGAGATCCAAGCCATTCATCAGGTGGGTGACACTGGTTAGATGCGTTAGTCTAACAGTCAGGCTGGTACACTCATCTAGTGGGCCATAATACCTGAAACGAGCAGACGGCTAGAAAAAAAAAAAAAAACTAGGGCTAGTTTTTTAATCAGTCCATTTGTTTATTAAACTGTGTTGCATCTGATCAATGTACCAGCCTGATTGCTGGTCTATCCAAAACTCGTGAGTATTTTTTGAGGACTCATCACATAAGGGATGTGAGCCCAAAATTTGAGCCATCCATGTGATGCAACACGCAAAAACCTCAAGGGGCCAACTTTCAACGTAATCCAACCTACAGACACTATACGCTCGACCTTATGAGAAGTTCTTATGAAGTTGAACTGTGTTAGGCCCATGCCCCCACCACGAAATGGTGCATTTAAATGATGGTGTGGATGCCCATCACACAGCACAGTCGAGCCCACATAGCTTAACCTTATGGAAACTTTGCATGAGGTCTAGCGCATAGTACCTCTCTCTCTCTCTCTCTCTCTCTCTCTCTCGGGGACTTTCAATTAGGTCTAGCGCATAGTACCTTTTCCTCTCTCTCTCTCTCTCTCTCTCTCTCTCTCTCTCTCTCTCTATATATATATATATATATATATATATATATATATATATATATTCATCGAAATCATAAGGTGTAGGTATCACTTGGTTTTCAACCGAAAACTCTCAAATGCAGAATGCGTGTATGATATCCAAGCTGTCCATGGACACCCGATGAGGAAGCACTTGCCAAAAATCAGGCCCAAACAGGCCATGTTGCTAGAAACAAATGGATGGCTTATAAAAAATTTGGCAAAGTACCTTCATTCATCACAGAAATAAGGATTTACACAGCAAAATTCCTTGAGGATTTGAAATTTACTAAATAGTGCCTGGACGAACCAATATTCCTAGTCAGTGCCTTTTCGGACGAGAAATTACATTATTGCCTTCCTTTATTTTTTCTTTACAACAAAGTGGAGAATGGAGGATTGGGCTCATCCGGCATGTGTCTTACATCCACCCCATCCAATAGATGTACGCCAACATTGTTATTAGATGAGCCAAAAATTTGGCGGATCCGATCATGAGGTATACATTAAAAAAAAAAATGATATACATCTAATAATCTGATGGGCTTCATATTTTGTTCATGTTATCAACCATGATGGGATGCATACATTAGATAGGTTGGATGTCATACACATACCATGTAAGCCCCACGATTGTCACTACTTTTTAAAGAAACATTAAGTGAGGATAATTTTGTAATTTCATCTCTTGAATAGCACTTTCATGTAATAGTACAGATACTATTATTAAAAAATAGACTCCCCTAGAAATTTGCAATAAAAAATCCTAAATTATACTTAGAGATGAAGACTGAGAGTCACCGTCACATGATAAATAGCTTAGAAAGTTGAGTAGTTTTGAAAAGCTTTAGTGATAGAGCCCAAAACTAGGGCACTCAATGGAGCGGGTCAGATTGAAGATCTGATTCGCTCTGAATCTGTATAATGTGGATTTGGATCTTAAAATAGGTTTGATTATTTAAATGAATCGGATTTGAATCTTAAAGTAGGTCTAAATATTTAAATGGATTGGATTTGGATTCACAGAAATATATCTGAGTTCGTTCCGAATTCAATCCAGATCCAACTCATTACTACCTTACTGTATATGTTATAATCATGCTGGCCATCCATTTTCCAGATTATTTTATAGGCCAGGTCTCATAATTGAGACATGTCACTCTCAGGTCAACCATATCACAGTAAATAGTGGGATTTGCATCATTTTGCTAATAAATTAAATATATCATATTATATATTTTTTTAGATTTGTAATGGGGTGGATTTGGACCTAGATCTGACCCGAATCTGATGGTTATATGGATTTTGGATTGGAAATGAATCTAACAATTTATAAATGGATCGGATATGGATATCACCTTTTGGATCTGAGTTGGATCCGAATCCGTCTACAGATATTCAAACTTGGAGTCAGATCCAATTGGATCCGATCTAGATCCGACCCATTAAGAGCCCTATCCAAAACTACTCAAACGATGTTAAGATAAGCAGATTGCATACCACCCCCTCTAGGACTTAGCTAGAGGCTGATGGTTCTCACAGATGCTCTATAGGGCCCACTATGATGTATATATTTTATCTACATTGTCCATTCATTTTGAATATCATTTTAAGAAATGAGCCCAAAAATAAGGCAGATCAAAGTCATGAGTGAACTACACCATAGGAAGCAGTGGTGGCAAAGACCCCACCAATGAAACCTTCCTAAGGCCTACCATGATGTTTATTTGCCATCTAACCTATTCATAAGGCCAGACAAACCTAGATGAATGAAAAATATAAATATCAGCTTGATCCAAAACTTTTGTAGCCCCTAGGAGGTTTTCAACAATAGGTATTCCTTCCCAATGTTTCCTGTGTGGTCTGGTCCACTTAAGCCTCAGATGATCTATCAAAATGGATGGATGGCGTGGATAAAATGCATGCATCAATATGGCTCCATAGATCCCTAGCCAAGATCGTTCGACTCTAGCTACCTTGAATCCACAAGAGAATTATCAAATCCATTAGAAGTAAAATAACAAAAGACAGATTTTAATTGAATAATATGAAAATGGAATACCCTAAAACAAGTTTAAGCAACAATATATATTCTAAATAAATTCTAGAAATGAACCAAAGAAAGTCATAAACAAAATAGGAAAGAAAATAAGAAACCGCGCCAATATGCATCACTCATCGACCGGACTTAACCCATCGATTGGACTGGTCGACCGGATCAGTCGATCGGTCAAAATGGCCAGAAATTGTCCAGAGAGTTCAACACCCTCTTTTGTAGAATTTTAGAATATTTCGATCGATCGACCAAAGTTATCAACTAGTCAAAAATGCAAAAATATTACTAAAGACAAAACTGAAACTTCTAGATTTTCTGGCAAGCATTCAATCAGTCGACCACACGGTTCAACCAATTAAACTATGCTATCAACTGATTTTTCTTAAGTTTGGGCTCCTTCCTTTAATCCATCATCGCCATGAACACATCCACGACCTATTCTACATCAACTAATACCCAATCGCTTCGGTGAAGATGGTGTTGGATAGTTTTTAAAACTACCCTAATTTCAAAACTTACTTTACAATGTGACAGTGAGTAGGGCTGTAAATGGTCGGGTTCGGGCTGGGTTTAACCAAAACCAGACCTGCCCATTTACTAAACGGGCCTGGGTTCAAATTTTAGACCCAGACCCTTTTACTAAATGGGCGAGTCCGGGTCTGGGTCAGGTCTGAGTCAACCCATCAGACTCATTTATAAATGGGTCGGGTCTAGTAGAGGGAGATCCACCCAGACCCATTTATAAATGCATCGGGTCTAATGGGTCCAGGTCTGGATCAAGTATGCAAGCATTTTTCAAGGCTTAAAACCGGGTCTGTACAAGTTTGGGCTGGACAAGTCCCTTGAAACATAGACCAAACCCACCCACTTACTAAATGGGTTCGGGTCAGGTCAAGTCCGGCTTAATATAAAGGAAACCAGACCCATACCTGTTTAGCAACTGGGTCTGTTCTTGGACCCAGACCCGTACCATTTAACAAATGGGTGGGTCTAGCCAGGTCTAAATGGGTTGGGTCCAGGTACCCATCAGGTCCACTGACCCATTTACAGCCCTAACAGTGGGTCCTAATTTTCTTTTCTATTAATTATACCTCAACTGATCAATGGACAACTCATCTGATGAACGGCTTGGATCTCAGATACGTATCCCACGTTGGCGCATGGTAGGCCATGTAGATGGACTCCACGTACACGCGTGTTGGTTTCTCAAAGCTCTCTTCCTAAGTCTTCTAATCACTTAGTTTAAATTACCAGTCAATGCCTAATCGTGGCTGTCCACATCCTACCAGACACAATCGTCCTTTAACTTATTTTAAAGAGAAATGTTCAGAATACCACGTTGTATCTTAACTTTTACATACAACACTTTCTTTCTCTCAAGCATGTCACTTGTGTGGAAAATCCAAACCGTTAAAGAAGGTGGGCCACACCATAAAGGTCACCTGGGGCGAAATTCTGACTGACCCACTTATTAGATGGGCCTCATCTGTACACTGAGAAAACCGTCGGCTGTCCATTGATTTTGAAAGTTTAATCTGCCTGATGAACGGACCATCCTGGTTTTCACCCAGCTGAAATTCATGGTGAGCATGGTTTTAGGACGTGGTGACTTGGACCTAGCTGATTCGGTCTCCAGTTGAGTTGGACCGTGCCGAATCAGTCCGAGTCACCCCTATTTGCAATTATGGGGCCCATGGTGTAGTAGTCTATATCACTGGTCTACTGATTCTGGTGAGATGGGGCGTGCCCCAAAATATTCCCAGTTTGCAATTCAAGAAACCCATCTTAGGACCTTTTATGGTAAACGGTCTACAGTCAACTGGGAAAAAAAAATCCCCAATCTTAACGGCTAAGATATTCTAATCTGGAAATTGTTTGGGAGATGGTCCATCCATGCCGAATCATAACATACTAACGGTCTGGATTGCCGAACGATGGGCCCTAGATTCCTGAATTAGAAACCTAAATTACACTGAATGAATTATTGGTACCTATGAGATCATCACATGAATTGAACAATCTGGGCCATCCAATTTCCATGCATGGACATGGAAACCATACACGTGGAATAAATGCAAAACGAAATGTGGGTGGACCATGGCGAAGAATTAGATTAATTGGATAATCGTACTCTCTGATAAATGGACATTGTTTGATGGAAAATGACTTTATTTCTTTTTTATTTTAACCGTCCATTTGATAGCATCTGTTTGGGAAAATGATTTTTTTAACTATGCTTTCTTTCCATAAATACACCCTTCTTTCCTCCGCCAGCCCACAAAGGTGACTATTTTAATACAAAATGTTAACAAAAAAAGTAGAGGTATCTATCAGTATATTTTTCTAAGGCGTACAGTCCAACTTGTTGGACCACAAGTTACCCTCCACCTGGCGGATAACTTCCAACCTATTAAGTTCATGCAACATCCAACCCTTCCAATAGGTTGGCCCCATCGTAAGGATTACCTGGTGAAAAACTAGCTCTATCTACCCATCAGGTGGGCCACACCATAGAAAACAATATTTGAATATTGATAAATAGAAATTTACAACTGTTGAGCATGCTTTAATGAGTTGTTTGAATTCAAGGGAAGTAGGTGAAAGAAAATTTTCTTGCCGAAAGGGAAAGAAAATATAAAGGGAGGGGGTAAAAAAGGTTCATGCTTCATATTTTTAATTATAAAAAGTCCATGCTTTGTAAGCATTGGCACTAGCACATGTGAGACTCTTAAAGATGAAAAATGGAAAAGTAAAATTTGACTTTTCCCTTCATCCAAGTCTGTTTGACATTGTTAATGGGTTGGATGGTAAATACACATTCCAAATCTTCTTCAAGTGGGCCCTAAGATATTTTTAATGGCGAACACTCAATCAACGTTGCTTCCTGTGGTGTGGTCCACTTGAGATTTGGATCTGATTAATTTTTGAAAACACATCCTATAATGGGCTGAGAAAACAAATGGACGGCATGAATATATAAGATATTATCAAGGTGGGCCATACAGTAGGAGTAACATATATATATATATATTGTCGGTTCAGTTTGGTTGAAAGCCGCTTATAATTTTCACAAACCGACATTCTCAAATTTTAATCTAAAAAACTGAACCGACTCCAAATAGAATGGAAAACCAATCGAAACTGACCAGTTCAATCAATTTTATCGATTTAGACCTTTTTTTAACAGCCCTAATCTCAAATCACTTTAATCGGATGATTCAACTCTCCAAATAGTAGTTTCGAAGTGGCCAATATATATTGAGGTAGGAGTCAATTTGCATAAGAAAGTGTTTCCTCGTGTAATGAGGTGTAAAAAAAAATTAGCCATTTATGTAGAAAATGAGTAGGTGTAAAAATGTTTACATGCATAAATTTTAATTTGATTTATAAATCTAATTTGCATATGTAAATGCTTGCAAACAAAGGTGTGTTTTGCTTTCCTAGTAAGGTGACAATGCACTGCCCTCATTTGCAAAGGAGGAAATGTGTCAAATGGCACCAGTCTCATTGAGCTGGACCGTTCATGAGTTAGTTCACACTATAAACATGTCAGGCGGTTAATATAAAGTGACCCACACAATGATGTTGAATTTGGATTATTGGACTTCTTTTTCTAACCAATATTTTTTTTCTTTTTTGTACAAGTCAACCTATCTAATTAAGGAACTAACATTATTTTTTGTCCATGAGAGTTCCTAGGGCACCCTTTCTTAGCAGTAGTTGTATTTTAGGCATGCCCCATGTACACATTTTTGCCTACTAATGTACTTGAACAATCTTTACCTCCAAGGTATGATAAGGGTCTCGCCTGCTAGCCCAGCTGGAAGACTCCTAGGCGTTTCAACAATAGGTCTCAGGTTCGAGTGCTAAGGAGACACATTAACCCCACTAGTGGGTGGGTGCATCATGTGACTAACCAAGTGGGTGCGTTGCCCCACTAACAAGGTGGGTGCGTTACATGACTAACCTTTATAAAAAAATAAAAAATAAAAATAAAAAAAGGCATGATAAGGAAGGCAAGCGAGATCCAAAACTATACCCTTCCTCATGATGGGAGAACCGCTTGCAGCTTAGGCTATAACCAAATCTTCCTATGACCCTGATATAGCTCAATTAAAAAGCATCATGTGTGCATATCAGATGTAAGAAGAAAAAAAAAAGGGTAAAGGTATCATTTCTATTGGAGTGTTAAGTCCCTTGATATACATTGATATGTCATCCTTTAACAACTTAAGCCTTTAGAGCAAATGATTATTAGAGCGGATGGTCAAGTGTTTGAATCCTGGGAGTAGGTGTGAGTGTCCCTCTACCCGACCTGTTTATGGTGTGTCCCTCCACCCTTACCCAGTATGTTCTCATGCGGAGCTCCACCTCACACATGCATGGGAGTGTTGGAGTATTAAATCACTTGATATCCATTGATATGCCCGCTTCTAACTGTTAGAGCTTCTAGAAAAAAAGTGTTGATTTGACAATTTCTTCTAGGGATATTTTTTATTATTATTATAGGTTCATATTTAACAAACGCATGTAACGCTTATTCATTAGGTCATATCAAAGTTGTAAAAAGATTTTGTTACCTTGAATGCAAGCAAGAAGATTTGAAGGTAGAGATCCCTCACAACGCTTATTCATTGGGTCATAGCAAAGTTGCAAAAAGATTTTTGCTGCCCTGAATGCAAGCAAAAAGATTCGAAGGTAGAAGTCACTCGCGACGCTTATTTATTGGGTCATATCAAAGTTACAAGAAACTTTGAAGGTAGAGGTCCCTAGCCTAGTCACCACTCTTAATACGGCAAACACGTGACAATCCTCTTCCTAAGCTATTGTCATAAGATAAGTTGTCACAATAGTCATCCAACCTAGGGTAATTTCTAATTTAGATTACCATTGATTTGAAGAGCTACACAGTATATAGTGGGGGTAACTTGAAAAGTTTCCAAGACCTCTAGCATGATTTCTTGCAAAACAATGATTATTAAGAATAAAATCCATTGAAATGATCAAAAGGTTGTAACTTTTCAATATGATAGATTCTCTTTGAATAACCAACGTCCACCTTTGATGCACATTATATGAACGGTTGCTAGATCTAGACACCCAAGATGGTTCACCACCATTTTGGAAATGGTAGGGACTCATCGTTCTCACCTATGCCACCCATGTTCTTCAATGCATATAATCCAAATTTCTTGGCCTATTGTGACTGGAGCAATCTCTAAAATCATATTAATCTAGCAATCTTAGCCCATCTAATTACTATTTATCCTTCCGATGGTTAAAGTAACATTGTGAGTCGTCCAAATTCAAAAGGAAAAAAACAAGGGGGTGTTTGGCCCATGGTATTAGAAAGGATGGGATAGCATTAGGTGGGATTAACATCTTTTATTAGGCAATGATTACATGTCTGGTAATACCATGGATTTTCACCATCCAATCCCATGTTAGGGATCAAATTCTTACTGTGGGGAAAACGCTGGATTAAGCAAAATCCTGTTTGGTGGACCATGGGATTGCAATCAAAGAACTAAATTCACAACCGATATCGGTCACTTGTACATGTATATAACCATAATGGCACATGTAAAAGGTGTCTATGGAAGGATGGCATGGATAAAACACATGCATCAATGTAGGGCCCACATGTGTAGTGGATTTCAAAATCCACATAAATTTCATAGAAATCTTGCATGGGACCAAATGCAAACCCTCCCATGCTCCGAAAGGCAAGATAGAATTTGCACGGAACCAAATGCAATTCTATCCCAACTAATCCCGTTTAATACCATGCCTCAAACGCCCCCAAGCGGTTACTATCAACTTCCTATTGCAATTTTTGGACTATGCTCTATCTACAATTGGGTCAGCAATTTGGATGGTCTGTTTTGCCTAACAATTACACCATATGCATAGATGAAGAGTCACCACCATTTTAAAATGGTGGTAAACTGTTAAATGAGTCTAAGCCCAATCTTTTTTTTTAACACACACAAGGCGCAGCTGAATGAAAATCCAAACCGTTCAAATCACTATCTCAATCGTTGGGGGTGAATAAACCAAAATTTACGTTGATTAGATGATACAAACTATATGTTTTCACCTTTATAAAATTTGAACACTCACTCTTTAGTTTTAGCCATTCATTTTCATAACTATCAATTAAATGGTCAGGATTACTTGCTTAGTGTTATCTTCTGCAATCACAATCTGCCCCTCACTTTGGATGGTGTTAAACTTAAAAGTGTGCTATCCAAATGAGTGGTCCGATCACCGGAGTTCCCACTTGATGATCAGAACCATCCATCTACCAGGCACTGCTTTGGGTGTCCATGATTTAAAACAAGCAAAAAAAAAAATCATGCTGAACAGATTATCCTGACCATTGTTTCTTTCCCATCGAGTGTGGACAGTTGCCCTATGTTCTTCTAAACATTCAATTTCCATGCTGCCAAACAATGGTCAAGATCAATGGTCCCATTTGAATTTTGAACCATGGGCCATTCTTCTTGCTGCCCAGCAGGTGGATGGCTCCAATCATCTGTCCCTGACTTCATGTGGGCCCCATCATATTTGGAAAAAAAAAAAAAAAGATAGGTAGAATAAAAATCGCATAGTTAGTTAGTTATCTTTCCATTGAAATTCTTACCAATGAATTCTCTCTTAGACTCAGTCAGCTTCAATCACCTATTCTCTCTCCTTTGCATTACTATTCTTTTTTTAGGCATCAAAATCTCATGGTTTAGAGCCTTAATCTCCGTTTTTCGCTCTAAGATTGAGGCTATACTCACCTTCTTCGTCTATCCACCGTAGATTTCTCACTTTAATCTTCCATTAATCATTTTACAAAGAGAAAAACATCGGTCGTAATCTGATTTTAAGCCGGCCTTCCTCGCATTGTTCACTACTTGGTTCCTTTTCAATTTTAGATTTCATTTCGGTTCATATTCTCTTTTGTTTTTTGTGTTCCAAGATCTTTTCGATGGCTTTCACTGGGACCTTGGAAAAGTGCAAGGCATGTGATAAGACCGTTTATATCATGGATTTGTTGTCCACCGACGGAGTCACCTATCATAAGTCATGCTTCAAATGTAGTCATTGTAATGGGATGCTTGTGGTACGTAAAATTATTCTTTTAGCTTCGCGTAAATTCTTCCTTCGATTTTCAAATTTTCATGAACCCTAGCCTTAAAGTTTAAGTATTTTATCTTCTAATTTATATATGCAAATTTGAATATAGGTTCATTTTTAAATTTAAGTAGTAAACTAAATTGGAGAAATTGATTTTTGCAAATGTGATGGTTTTCTTCATATGTGAAGGATAGAGAATTGATGAAATCGATATTTCTTTCCATAGAACTAGAGATGACTCTCACTTTTTAACCATTAACCATTCCACGTTTCTATTGAAATCATATACCACATCGTTTTATCTTGAAAGCAAGGTGGCATAATGATGTATCCATCTGGACCATCCATTTAATTTTATATATTTTTTAGGCAAAACCATTTGGAATAAATATCCATTAGATGAGCCTAGCTATCCTATTCATTTTATCAATATCTTGCAAAACCATGGTAGTAAACAAAAATAGTTGATGGTCCATGTTCATTGCTAAAAAACCCAATATAGATTTATATAGTTGGTGTATTTTCTTAAAGATGGGCCCATCCATGATAGGTACCATTGATGCACCATATTGGTTCTTCCTGTTCCGGCTTATCATCTCCTTGGCAGGTTTCATGTCTGCAAAATAGAAGCATCTAGCTGCTTTCGAAGCGGGCCTGATGAATGCACCATTGCACAAAATCAAGCCCATCTTGCATGTTTGGCTCACAGATAGGTGGACCAAGGTGGAGTTTGGGCTAGAACACACTGATTGATGAGAGTAAAATGAATGCCAACATATCCTCATTTCTAAGTCTTTCATGTTGTTTGGAAAAGTTTTAAACATGGGCCGCAACGGGTCGAGCTCGCCCGTGGGTCAATAACGGGCATTCTCGCGGTTCAATGAAATTTTCTTTTGCAGCCCAACTCCCAACCTGAGCCAAAGAAAGGCTTAATGGGTGGGCTCGGAGCTGAAATCAAAGGTTCGATATTAAACGGTCCACTTCCAGGATAGATTTTTAGTCCCTATTAGTGAAAATTGGACCAGGCTCGAGCAGATGTGACCCGGCCCAGTCATGTCGACCGATCGCCACCGTCGTTTTTAAAATGCTTATTATCTGATAATATTGATCTTTTTTATTTTTGTGAATAATATTTTCTAATCAGATGAGCAACTACTCTTCAATGGATGGGGTGTTGTATTGCAAGCCTCATTTCGAGCAGCTCTTCAAGGAGACTGGCAATTTCTCTAAGAACTTCCAGACCTGTGAGATTACTCTCTCTCTCTCTCTCTCTCTCTCTCTCTCTCTCTCTTGGATTTTCATCCATCCATTGAAAATTTTGATGGGAGAAAGGTTCACATACAACATTGTATGCCAACTTTCACATACAACTCCTTTTCTTTTCCGCCCACGTGTCATTTGTGTAGAAAATCTGATCCGTTGAAATGGTAGGCCGCACCTTAAATATCAATTGCAGAGAAATCTGATCGGTTGATTCATTCTGAATTGGATCATTTTCTGATCATTGATTTCAACGGTGTAGCTCGCCTGATGATTGCCCTGATTTCCACCCCAGATTATCTTTTCAGTGTGGCCTACAGTTGCATGGATGGGATGTTGTACACAGGTGACAAGTTAGCAGGACAGAAAATGTTGCGTGTGAATGTTCACGTACAGTGTTTCATATGAACATTTCTCTTTTGTCTGAATGGGAATCAAAGCATCCACACAGCGATTGTCCACTGCACATGTTGCATTCGTCTAGGTTGATCCCTGCCGTCCAAGTTGTAGCCCATCGCTGATGGATCAAACCCACAAAAGATCGAACTGATTAGTGAATTCAATTAGACTATTAAAAGGAAAAAAGGATCAGTGGTCCAAATTCAGTGGGCAGATGTCAATTGATTGGAGTATTGTGACCATCCGATCCTTTGATTTTACTGCTACTAAATCAGCTAAAATGGGTCCCACAATTTGGACAGTATGGATTAGCAAATGTATGCCATATGTATGATAAATGTTTGTTGCTATCTTCCAAAAAAATTTTAAAAAAAATTTGTTATTATTCATATTATTGAAATGCTCCATTGCTCTTAGTTGCATAGGTTTACTTGGACAGTCCAATTGATTGATCTGAACTGTCCATCAAGTCCTCAACACATTTCATGGGCCACCTTAAAAAAGTCACACTGATCGGACGGTCCAATCAACTTTGTTTTGGCATTTTTTTTTCTATTGCCATCCTTTTTCCATTTCATGGATGGGGATGGTCACGATTGCCTAACAGAAGCTCTTTTGAATCATAAACAATTCATGATGGGACCTAACAAACAGATGGATCAGATTGTTGATTGGACCAGTCTTTGTGTAAATGATTTTGACCGTCCATATCAAAGACCATTGATCAAACGGTCAAGATTGTCGGATTAGTGTGATGATTGCATGTATGCTGATGAAAAGTGTGCTGGATCTAATGAACGGTATAGATCAATGGATCAGACTGTCGAAGTGTCTTGATGCAACTGGGAGTACTGGACCATGTCTCATCATCTCATCCACCGCACAACTTCTTTTTGTATCATTGTATTTGTCATGGACCGTTCTTTCTTTTTGTGTCAGCTGCAAGATCTTCTGATCGGCCAAATGAACAACTGGTATGCGTTTGAATTTTGAACTCTCTCTTGCTTTTGAAATGGAGGGTCCAGATTTTGTTATGATCAACGTTCATGATTTTGTGATTTTGATGATGTGTCCCACAGACCAGGACCCCAAGCAGACTATCCTCCATGTTCTGTGGGACCCAAGATAAATGTGCCACGTGTCAGAAAACAGCATACCCTCTAGAGAAGGTACGTGAACAGTCTCTCCCTCGTGTGTACACCACGGTCTTTTGATGGTATTGATGGCAAGAGGCCATGATCCAGACCAATTACTCTATGGCATGAGGCCATAATCCAGAAACCAACCCCCCACCCAATTTTCCCCTATCTCTTTCGTCCTTTAATTTCCCCTCTCTCTCTCTCTCTCTCTCTCTCTCTCTCTCTCTTTATTATGGGCTTTTTCGGGTACTCCATCATATGGACGGTTCAGATTTTGGACTCACCTAATGTGTGATAAGTTCTCAAAAAGTGTTCACCTGCACCACTTCGAAAAACTCTAAAGGTCCAACTTTTACCTTCATCCGGAACTTTGGCAAGCCATGACAAAAGGAAACTGTATCCTCCCTTGATTTGCCTCTCAGGTTGAAAGTTGGACCTTAGGGATTTTTGGGGTGTTATCAATGGTTTAGATTTCACGTTTGATATGCGCAGATGAACATTCCTCCATGTGTGTCTATATATATACTTTGTTGCTCTTGGAAGTCAAATGCAAGATCTTCTGCTCTAATATTATGTTAAATAGCCACTTGCTCTAAAAGCTTAAGCCTTTATAGGATGGTATATCAATGTATATATAGATGATGTTTGGCTTAGTAGTTAAAAAACAGAGATTAATAGAAATACATGGATGAGGAGAAAGATTAATCACTATCACATACTTGAATAGAAATATATTATTGTTGATCGCTGATGAGGATGGACTTAATCTTCCACATCTTCTATCCTTTTAAAAACCTATGATGGTTGATGGGGGTGATAGGTTTTTTAACTTGTAAGTGAATTCACATTGGAATTTATAGAAATGATGACTGAAGTAGTTCGACCCATTACAACTACTCCTTCAAAAGATTTCACATTATAAGAGTTAATCTCTCTGCTAGAGCCTATATTTCACTGAAATGCTTGGAGTACATTTCTATCTAAATCTCAAGGTACTATGGATGCATCCAAGGAACTGCAGCTTACATATTTGAAGGTTTCCATGGAGCCCACCATATGCTCAATCAATATCCGAAGGTTAATAGGTTTGATCAATCTAAGTCGTTGATCATGTAAGACCCACCTCATAGAAGTCTTGCATTCTCTCATTGGGCCACAATGATCAATGTTAGGAAACAAACAGATTTGAGTCACTCGTGCCTGATAAGTTTACACACACACACGTGGCAAGATTCATACTCAAACCTCTTTTTTTCCAAGCTGCATCTATTTATCTTATACCTATTTTAAGTATTGATTATTAGTGTAACTAAATTCCTAGTTTAATTATTAAATACTGAATCCAGTCAACTTGACCCGGCTGGCTATGGAATCGAGTCGAGTTTTGAGTTTTTAAACTGTGTTATAAACTAGTGAATAGACACCCAGGTCCATAGCTCAAGTGGCAGATTGAGTGAAGATAGCCTCGTTCCAACACTGAAGTCATGGTATTGATTTCTATAGTGGAGGTGGCTAACATTGTGATGTGAGTAACAGGGGTGGGTGGGTGTACTAACAATGGGGTGTGTGAACTAACCCATAAAAATAAACAAAAAAAAAAAAAGAAAACACTAGTGAATATATAGAGTCCAGTACAGACTCAGTTGAGTCATGACTAGACACTGAGTCAAATCATTTTTGGATTTTTTTTGAACTATAATTCATATAGCATGGTACATGGCAGGTGACTGTGGAAGGAGAATCATACCATAAGTCATGCTTCAAATGCTCTTATGGGGGTTGCTCCATCACTCCTTCCTCATATGCTGCATTGAATGGAATTCTCTACTGCAAGCATCATTTCGCGCAGTTGTTCAAAGAGAAGGGAAGCTACAATCACCTTATCAAGGCAGCTTCCATGAAGCGTGCTGCTGCCATACAGACTCCGCCATCTGACCCACCAACGTCGGACCAGACACCATCAGACCCACCAACATCTGACCAAACGCCGGAATCGGCAGACAACTGATCGTAGTAAAACTTACCATTCTTCACAAGTTTTATTTGCTGTTCTTTTCTCCTTCATTTTTCATCTTTTAAAAAAAAAAAAAAAAAAAATCATTATGTAAGTGATATTGATCAAAGAGGCTATTCATAGCACACATGTGCGAGATACATAACATTCATCAGGTGGGGGCCACCAATGGGCCACACATATATGAGAAAAATGGGTGTCCATAAAACATTATGTTGCCACAATTTATATTCATTATACACATTTGGCCCACCTGATGAGTGGACCTTCTTTATGTTTGGCGTCCGACGAGCGGTTCGGATTGATGCATGTTTAGTGAAGTTTATCGCCGGTGATAATTTTGAATTTTTTTCTTTTTTTTTTTTTCTTTTTTACAAATATGGAATGTAAGGTAGAAAGACAATAAACATAAACGATTTGCTATTCTTTTTTATGCTGGAGCTTCCATTGTACCTTCTTTGCACACAGAAAAATGTCAGCCTGGTTGTTTATGTTTTCTTCAGTTGCCTGCATTGGGAGTGGGTTGTCCTGATTTTTTAGGCAAGGTGATCTAAATGATGTGGACCATCTCATAGAAGGCTTGGATTTCTGCAAATATATGTTTTTTTGCTTGTTGGTTGGCATATAGATGAATTTGGGTTAATGGATCACTTCAATTGGGACCATTGACTGTTTATGTTTCGATGTGTGGATCTGAGTACAACTGATTGGAGATATCATGGGACCATGTAACATTTGGTAGTTGATCCTCAAGATTGACGGTTGGGATCTTGGGGTGATTAGCGTCCAAAAGCTTTTAGTTGGAACTAAGGGCCTGTTTGGATAGTGGAAAAAGAAAAGAAAAGGAACCAAAACTGTAGTAATTACCCAATGGCAATTTTCCAAGATCTCCATTATACATAAATTTCAATGGATTACATTTTGGAAATCAATATTTCTTTGATACCCAAACATCCAACGATCTATTGTTGGAAAAGCCATTTATTTTCTTTTTTCTTTTCTTTTCCCACTATTTGGTTCACAGCCTTAAAATGAATTCCAAGTAAAGGCACTCAATGCCTTCTCAATTTATTTCTCAGTTAGAATTGTGAGGTGAACCCGTTAGAAACTTTGCCACCAGAACTGCTACTCAACCATGGTGGCTTGTCAAGCTTCTAAGCTTACCCTTTCATGGTCCTGGTTTAAAGCTCACTAGTAGGCCCGCACGGCCACATAGGAACCTCAACCTGATTTTTAGCCCGGAAGATTAACAAATTTTAAGATTCTACCTATTTTCGATCCGTTTCATCTCTAACTAGAATAGCAAATTAGGTGATGGGCCAACATTTAAGAAAGACATGACCACCAGTATCTTAAGCCAAATTTCATACCATTTCTTAAGCCTAACTAACTCCAAAATCTAAGTCAAATTCAAGCCAAATCCAAAAAGTATTTATTTCAGGGAATGTTTAGTTCATGGCCATTTTAAGAACAGCAGAAAATAATGTGATTTTGGAATTTATAGAAATTTCTTTTTTTTTTTTATCCACTAATTATTTTTTCATGATTTGTGGAAATTTCAATAACAATAGAAATTGCAAATTTTCAAAATTATTTTTATTGCGAACCAAGCTGAATGCAACCTTATTCTCTAACAATTTTAAGTGAATTATTTTAGCGATGCAAATTATTTTTATTGGAAGTGAATTGTTTTCAGATTTATATTGATGATGGGTCTAATCGTGGGTGGGCCATTCACTAAAATTGCTCCAGCTATGAATGGGGCTAGTAAAGAAAAAGGAAATAGTCTCAGTTCATCTTCCAAACACCCCAACTACTTAGGATCGACCGACACGATCGGATATTGGTGTTGTGGCCAATCCACATTGAATTGAGGTCTCTGTGGGTGAGTGGGTCCAGCTAATTGACTTCTCACCCACGGAAATAGACTCACCCAAGATTGTTTTTCATCAAGATCGGACTAACCATAGTCTCTTTGAAATGTAGACATGTTGCAAAGCCCAAGCACTTCCACAGATGCCCACACATGCCAAGCACTTCATCCGAGCCACACATTAGGTGGGACCCACCATGCGGATGACCTGGGCCAAATTTCAGCTGGTTCATTCACAGGTGTACTGCACAGGTACTACATTCAGGCCCTCCATTGTTGTTATACATGGGGCTTACCTCATGAATTTACTGGCCTTTTTTGGGGGGCTAGATCACCTACGAGGTTGTCATCTTATCGATAGGCCACCGTAGCAGCTCAAAATCAGTGCCCCCATACAAAAGCATGGCCGGCCGGCCGGCCAACACCCTAGATGAAAGGTCAGGATGATCCCACACTTGTGCATAGCAAGTAGCAACAACCACACAACCAACTCAGAATCTATATTTAATAATTACAAATTAAAATTTCCATAATTACTAATAGATAATTAAAATAGTTATAAAATTATGAGTTATAAAATTATGAGAAATATAAAAATACTAGATCTGCCAATAGGGCTAGCCTGTCAAGCTTTTAGGCCTGGCCCACCTCGGGCCAGGCTTGGACTGGAGCATCAGGGCTCAGATCAGCTACTACCCCCACCAGGATGCACGAGACGGACGGGTACGTGGCGCATCAGCATTGACCGACGCAATGGGCCCGAGGTGACGGGTCTGACAAGCTCTGCGTCAGACCCGAGGTGTGGGGCCCACTGCGTCGGCCAATGCCGATGTGCCACATACCTGTCTGTCTCCTCATGCATCCTAGTAGGGGTAGTACCTAATCCGAGCCCGGAGCATCAGGCCTGATGGCCGAGCTCTGGCTTAAAATTCAAGCCCGTTTCACAATCACACTGGTTATGGACAACTAACTTGACCTACTCTTTCATGGGTGATGCTCTTCAATAACGATTCAGATTTCCCGGCGATTGCTTTGATGGGGAAGTTGAAGTTGTAGAAGACATCAAGTCCTTGTCGCAGGGGATGGGTCTTGAAGAGGCCCAGAGGGATGAGATGGAGGCAAGTTGAACAGATGCTAGGGCTTGAAGAGTTTTGGCCTTTGATAGAGGGTCAGGGCCGGACCTGGTGGGGTCCATCTGTTTGATGGTGGGCTAGGCCTATGCTGAACAATGCAGGCTGGGCTTGGACAAAGCTTAGCCCAGCCTGTTGAGGGTTCGATTCCTTCTTCCTCAATTTTATGTTTTACATGCCAAACTGGGTGACTCAGTTCAAGTCGTGTCAAGTCGACTCAATGACTCGGTTCCCTCTTCCTCATCTTACGTTTTACATGCCGAACCAGGTGACACAGTTCAAGTCCACATAAATTGTGTCAAGTCAGTCAAGTTGACTCAGTGAGTCCTGCTGATTGAGTCAGCTGTGTTTAGAATCGAGTCAATGAGTTTTAAAACTATGATCCTTATGAAGACTCAGTCCATTAATGGCAGAACAGCTATAAGAAATGCTACCACAGCAGGCACTAATGCAACATTCTCATATAGTGGCCACATAACAGCAATTGCGCTTATCATATGCATGAATTGCCTTTCTGCTCAAAACGAAAGCAAGCAGTTCTTGTATGATTGCAAGATTCAGATGATTGTAAGCTTTTGAATCTTCTTAACTTCCTGTGATTGACTGCAGTAATTGCTAGAAACTCATCCCAAAACGGATTCTCCACTGATTTAAAAACCAACAGACATATAGCAAGATACACCAGCCGTTCGCATTTACATCTCTGGTTCTAACTTAAATACCAAGAACGAAATGGCAGAGAGAGGACGATGCTCCCATACTTTATTACATCATCTGCTGATGAAGCTCAGCAGCCTGCAACGCAAGCTCAGCAACCATAGCCTCATCGAAGAACTTGTTGATGCTTACATCCTCGCTCATACCCTGCGATCATCCAAATAAACACCACAGTCATTTCTCAGCATCTGTTGAATTCTTCCTTGGGTGCAAAGGAAATGAAGAAACAAGTCAAAAAATCTGCATTTGCTGGCCTTAAAAGAATATTTACAAAGACGTACCTTCCGACGCCTTGTTTTCACCATGAATTCGCGGGCAAGGTGCTGGATGGGAGCAGGTTCGAGGGGCCTGAGGACTATGCTTTTGTCTAGAGGGTCGCCAGGAACAATGGCCCAGTGATCAAACACCGAGAGGCAAAATGCCTGCCCCTGAGTATGGTATCGCAAGTCCGTCTCAAAACCAAACGATTCTATCACCGGTAAAAATGCCTGAAATTCCAAAGGAAAAGATTTAGGAATTTGGATGACAACAGAAGAAGAAGAAGAAGAAGAAGAAGAAGAAGAAGAGATAAAGAAATATGCTGCGTGCTTGCATCCGTGTATGTGTGTGCGTGCGCGCGCGTGTGTGTGTGTACTTTACAATCATTAACTTAAAAGCATTGCTGCACCTTAACAATATAAGCAGGGGTGCCCGGCTTCGGAACATCAGCTGTCACATGCCCACGTCTACGAGATAAGACGGTGTAGATCGCAGAGACACAATCTATTGGGGTTTGAATCTACAACAACAAAAGATCAAAAGATCAGACATTTATCAAACCACAAAAGGAAAGATGGTTTTTATTCTATCATCTATTTTTTTCACCCTCTTTCTTTTTCTATTTGTTCTTTCACCAGCAAAGGCATGAAATGTCACCTCTACGTAGTATACAGGTTCCATTAGCCGCGGAGTTGCCATGAGGAAAGCCGAATAAGCCACCCGCCGAGCTGTGGGAATGATCTGACCACCACCACGATGCAAGGGCTCGGGAGCAATTGTCGCATCAAGAATTTTGAATTTCACGTTTCTGATGGGTTCATCACAAAGGGGTCCTTCTCGGGCACCCCACTGGAATCTATGCACAAGAACATGTAACAATTTAGTTATCAAATATGTCTAAGAAAGTGTCACAATTCACAAAGAGGGAAGAGTCCCACAGACAGCACCAGCACCCATGCCAGTCCCATTTTCAGGGACTCACATCACACATGTTAGAAGTAGCACTTGCAAGATCCAAAACATTCTACACATGCTCCAATGTGGCACTTGCCTCATTGGCAGGACCTACCATTCAGATACCCTGGACTAACAATCAGGATAGTCTGCTCATTGGGAGGGAAGACCCATACAGAAGAAATGCATCTTAAGAGAAGCAATCCAGTTGCCCACATTTTACAGCCTACTCGAAGAGCAGATAAGCCTACTTAAGTGTTTTTATCTTGCAAGCATGACACTTCAGCACCTATAAACCTCAAGGGATCAAGTCCATTGCAATGGGACTCGTTTGAGGTCCCTGGGAATTCTCAGAATGGAGTGATCTATCTTACCCCTGAACAATAGAATCCTTGACAGAATTCAGCAAGTTCTTGTCAACTTCGCTGGGAAGAGTATCATCTAGCAGTATGTTTGGTCCCTGCACATTGTGTCAATTTCACTCTTTGGTAAGGCTAATATAAATGTGACTTGGTGATTAATAGGAGAAATAAAAATTAAATTTCTTCAAGTAATGAGAAACTCCCAGATATTGGGCCATGTGCAGAGAATGGAAGTGCTTGATTATTGACATAGATGTGTATGTTTAACACAGGCTAGAGAATGGCGATGGTTAATCACAACTCATTGCTTTGGTATCTCACCCACCTTAAACATGGCGTACATGTACACCAATTTGACCATCCAAATAATAGGCCCCATTGAAGATGTGAGCATAGCCCGGAATTCATACTGATTGGATGATCTCAAACATCTGATTTCGATTGTTGAATTTGGATTGCTGGTCATTTTATTTTTGTAGTTCATTTCAAAGTAATCAATTGAATGGTTAGGATCATTCAACCAATGTGATTTTAGGGCTGTCCCATCCAAAATGGTTCCTATGATTTGGACAAAATGGATTGGCATGCATATGTGCTGCATGTGCAGTGGATGAGACACCAACTTAGAAAATGGTGGTGAACTATCACTCCACTCTAGTCTTAACACTGGATCCTTTCCACCTACATCAGTTACCAATCCACCTACATCAGATAGCAATACACAAAAAAAAAAAAAATTGATATCATCCTCAAGCTGTAATAAAAAGTCAGCTTCCTAGAGTCCACATGACAAACATGTCCAAGCTACATAAGGCAGACTACAAAAGATCGGGAAGAAAAGAGTCACAATCAAGTAATAGAAAGAAAAATGTTAGAATTTAATTAATTAACCAATAAATATACAAAATGCTATAACTTACCAAAGCAAGCATTTTTTTGCAAATGTTCAGAATGTTGGATGTACAATGTTCTATCACAAAATGTATTGTTACAAATCATAACCTAATCCAGCAATGTAATAAAATGTCCATACGCGATAAGGCAATCTATTACAAGGTATCGCTTTTGCATCGGTTGTTAAGCTGAAATAGTCAACATTCTCCTCCCTGGATAATTTTAATGGAATTCAATATCATGATTTTTTGCTAAGCCCACAAATGTTGTACAAGGAAAGCCAGATATATGCCACCATCTGTGCTAGCATGGCATACCAAAGAAATATCCAAGCAATCCATCAGCTGGATCTGACTGAAAATGCTCTCACCCCACCCAGATAACAGGAGCTTACACTCATCCAGTAGGACACGATGTTCGAATAAACGGATATCTTAGAAAACTTTAGCAAAGTTCGTTTAAGCTGTACATCTGTTTCATGAACCATGGCCCACCTGATTAGTGGGCCAACATGATTCTTGAGTGAAAGCATCAATGTAGTGGGACACCAAACACCCATGATGGATGGACTTATCTGGTAGTGGTACCTATGTGCCATGCTAGTACATGTGATGGTGTGCATATTAGCTGCCTTGTACACATGTTCCAAACAGAACTTCAGTGTCATGCAAAAGTCAACAAGGTCTGAAGGCAATATTTCAGATCAGGAATTTATTGCGACAAATTCAGACATAAACCAGATACATGTTTAAAAGATACTTTAAATCTCCCTCTGTAACACAAATAGGCTTGAGGCATTTGCATAAAAAAAAATGACAAGACTATGATGCAAAACTAATTGCCCCAAAAAACTATTTTGCAACACTCACAGATTGAGACATGTATGAAAATTATCTTCACCTGCTTATCGGGCCCAAAAGCCCATATGGACCGTGCCGCAAGTAAGTCCCAGTCATATCTGGTCTGAAAGAATTCACCTAGTTTCTTTCGAGGCCAATCAATGCTCACTACCCCATTCTCAATATCCTCTGCCAGTCCCTTCTCCAATGGCTCTGCAAGCTGATTGCACATTAACCAATAAATCCATCAGATAGTCACATCCCATGTGAATTGGATCGCATGGAACTGCGGATGACTGCCAGGAAAATAAATAAAAAGCTTTCAGAGCATTACAGATCTTACCATAGTAATTTTATTCTTTTTGTTGGGTGTTTCTGCAAAACATTTCATTGAAGAGGACTCCACCACCGTTTCACAAAATGTTACAACTGGATCAGCCACCTAAATCAATATCAAGTATATGTGAAACTTCTGATGTAAAGCATGCCAAGGGAACACTAGGGGCCTTTCCATTTATCAAGTTTAAATACTCAAGAGAATATGGAGACCGGGAGGCTTGCTAATTCCACAAGCATGTATATCTTAACCCATCTTCAAGCTACCATCTGTGCCAAGGGGCAGTGCATAGAATATCTGAGCTGAAAATCAGGTATGACTAGATGTGTAGATGCCCTGACCAAAAAGTCAGGCTGGTTCACTCATCAGGTGGACTACGATAGAGGAAAAAAATGAGGAAGAAATGAAAGGCTGAAAAGTAATCGATTTTTTTTTAGTTTCAATCATAGTTGAGAGACTGAGAAACGAACGTAGGAAATAATGTGAGAAACAAATGCGTGCGGATGATATGAGACATATGGGACCATTTCTTTGTTCTGTTTGGTTTCAGTTGAGTTCTTTATCCATCCTTCAAAGAAGACATCAATGGGTGGTGGTTCCCTCATTTCAGCAAAGAGAGAACATTCTGTGAAAGCTGGTGCCATTTGCAACGGGGACATGGAAGGAAGGGAACAGTGGGATTTTCAATAACAAAGTGGTGCTGGTGGACTTCATAAAAAGAAGAACCACAGCCACGAGTATTAACTATGGCTCTTCTTCTTCTTTGAAGGACAACGCAATTTTATTAAAGAACGAAAACTACGATACCCTGGTCGTTTTGGGATTGGTATCACCTTGAGGAATGAAAAGGGAGATGATATTGGCTTTCTCCCCTGCCTTGTGGGAGGTGGCACAAGTTCTGATCTGAGAAGGTAGCACATCTTACCCTCTTCTTATTTCAGGAAGTTAATCATTAACAGGAACACTTAACATGCCATCCATTGGAATTCAGGTGATCAGGCGGGGCCTTGGGAGTGCTATTCCTATATTCTAGAGAACAAATAGATAGGAGCCTAATTGGGAGATCAGAACTCCTTGGCTCCAAGGGATGCCAATAAGGCAGCTTATAGACTCATTAAAGAGGGAGTGATGAGAGAGTCAGTAGCTATCGGTCCCTCAATGTTTTTCTTGTAATGCTCTTCATTTGTTCTTAAATAAAGATTTTGTTGCTTTTCAAAAAAAAAAAAAAAAAAAGGTATTCGCAAGAGGAAATTAGTTTATCGGTTACTATTGATAAGACACATGCATGGAGGGACCCACCCGATGCGCACCAAATTTGCATATGTGGGTGCGTAAAGGGGCTGCGATATACACACACGTGGAATCAGCAAAACACTTGAAACAATACCCTAAATCCTGTAAGCATGAGAACAAAATATATCCTCTTGCTTTAAGCAGTTAAGAGGATGGCGTGAAGTATAAGAGGGTACCTTGACTTCTACTTCAGAATAGAGCTCTCTAAGATCCTTCATGATAGAATCCAAATAAATCTCCCCTGTCCCCAATATCGTGTGTTCCCCTGACTCCTCAACTTTGGTAATAGCCAAAGGATAACTCTTACTAATCTTTCGAAGACCTTCCACCATTTTTGGCAACTCGCTAGGATTCAACGGTTCGGTTGCTGTCTTGACAACAGGCAGAGTATTGAAGCGAAGAGGCCGAAAGATGTACACTTCTTCGTCCAAATCCAGGGGACAAAGGGTCGCAGTCTTCATGATCGAAGCATCCACACCTTCAATAAGAACCCAGGAACCTGCCGGTGCCTTACTAATAGGAATGCGGTACCGAGCTTGATAAACCCACAACTTCGTAACTTCTTTGACGGTCATGTCTTCCTCATCATCCGGTGAATAACCTTCACCCAGTACACGTAACGTCTGTCCTGTCTGAATGGTGCCGCTATAAACTCTACCAAAAGCATCAAAAACACTACAATCAGACTTTGGGTAAAGCTTGGTCACATTAACCATGAGCGGGCCAGAAGGATCACAGTCTTTCATAGCCTCGGCAATCATCGAGTCCTGAGGCCCTGTGTATATGTGCTCTATCTGCCTAACCGCAGAATCCCTAGCCGAAGGGATGTGCTCAACCAACATGTCAGTGAAGCCAGTGGCAGACCCGAAAACTGAGCTGCAAGCCAGCCTCAGTAAAGGCCTGACATTCAGTCTATATGCTGCATTGCTAAGAGTGACACCAAGTTCTGCAAGAGTGGCCTCCACACTCTTTTTATGTTCTCCAATGACCTGACTATATATCTTATATAGGGGTTCAAGAACAAACTGCACAAAAGATCTTTCGCCTCCACTCATTGGGGGTTTCTTCCTGAAAACTCGGTCGTCGGGGTGATAATACATGTCTCCCCAGAGTCGTTTTGCGAACTTTGAAGCATCAAATGGAATTCCGTGAAGTTTAACATAGAGTTTGGCAAAGGATTGGAGGGTGAAGGACCACCCTGCACTGGCACTGGCGAAGCATACATTTCCAGCAGCTGGGTCAACCGTTTGGATGCCTCCTGCTGTGGTAGAGAATGAAGAGATCAGGTCATTGATGACTTCCAACGTATTCCTTAACTTGTGATAAGCATCAGCTGGTGGCAGTTTAAGTTCTGTTATCAGCCTGTCAACCTTGAAATATAAAGAGAGAGAGGAAATTTCAGGCATTTTTTGAAGCATACACTTCAAAAGAAAACGCCATAAAAAATGAATAAAGACATTCCCCTGTAAGAGAAATTAAACAGTTACCTTATTGATTACAAGTACAATAGGAAGTCGTTCCTGAATAGCATGCCTAATGGCTCTCTCAGTGTTAACCTGCTCATGAAAATATCGGCATGATCATAACACGATCATAGTCGCAATTCATCAGACAAATACAATCAAGTTCACAAGAAATAATATCAAACTGTAAACAACAAAAAAAGGTTAGTATATTTTCATCGGAGAATTCTGATTCATCGAAACTAGAACATGGAGATCCTAGAAAATCCGATCCCAGTAAGTCTGGTAGGTTATATAACCCAACATGAGTTGTCAAACACAAGTCAGAAGATTTAACAAGATCTATCCAAAGAAAAAAAAAAAAGAAAAAGAAAAAAAAAACTACATTAGCATATTTCTATTTTCATATGAGTTTGACGGGAACTTTTACTACAAAAATAGGTAACAAAGTAAATTGGAGAAGTCAGATGATCATATTTGTCATGCATATACATCATCATCATCATTGAATATTAGCCTTGTGTATGTATACATGCATGCATGCATACATACATGTGTGTGTGTGTGTGTCTCTAAACATAAAAAAGAAATTTGATTTTCACATACTTTAAAAAAAAAAATCAATTGATACTTGGTAGATGAAAGAAAGACATGTTATCAAGTAAATCTTATCAAGATTTACCCACCTTCATTTCATCGACAAATGCAATACCCTGTAATTCTATGAGGCTGGAGTGGGTCATGCCATCTTGATTGGTGAACTTTTTAGAGCCTGGAACAGCAGTAGGAAGGGATGTAAAAGGAGGTTTCTCTGTGGACGATATCCTGCTTGCTATCTTATGGGTGAATTGACATGACTGCAATAGCAGGACTTTTTGGGATAACTCATGCGAGTAAGATGTGGCCTTCATCAAAGTGAAGTGAATGTGATGCAGGACAACTAACCACTTGCTCTAAAAGCTCGAACTGTTAGAGTGTGGCGAATTAATCCCTTTATCTCATAGCCCAGGTTGAGAGGGCCCCGAATCCACGAGTTCACCTCAGGGCCCCGAATCCACGGGTCACCCTAGGCCCTCGGTCGAATCCTCCTACGTGGGCCCCGAATCCACGGGTGGGTCCGAATCCACGGTCCCCCTGAGTCCACAGGCGCTGAGTCCACAGCCGACCCCACCCCAAGTGTGCTCCTGAGTCCACAGGCCGCCCCACTCGAGCCCGGTGTGAAAATGCCCCCGCATTAGAATGGCTATTCATTGGAGTAGAGTGTAAAAGACTTTGCTGATGATCCTGAGGATTTATGTAGGTGTTCTTGAGGAGACTCATCGCCTTTGTATTTTGTATGATGCCTTATCATCCGTATTCTAAGGAGGCATTGGATCGTAAGTCACTTAAGATAAGCTACTTATGCCTCAAGTAGCTTATCTTGATTTCTACTTATTAAATTGAAGTGATTAAGTAACTTTAAATAATAATAAAATATATTTATAAATGATCATAAACCAAACTTACTTGTCTCAAATAAGTTACTTATCTACTGTTGTAAGTGGAAAAGGTTACTTATTTGGTGGTGTATCCAAACACGCCCTAAGAGTCTTTTCTTGTTCTAATAAAATTTCAGTACCTCTCAAAAAAAAAAAAAAAAACTTCTATGAGGCTGATCAGACTCAAGTTGATAATTTGTGCAAGGTTCTTCGTTGTTCCGAGGTGGTCTCCGGGCAAAATGTGGAAATTCAGCAATGGGAATTACTGGGTTATCAGCTGAATGAAGAAAAATGTCTTTCCCGGGTATTCGGATGCAAACCACGTAAACTTCCTCCTGCTTATCTCACACTCCCTCTTTGCATCAGTAAGCCAGCCAAGCATTTATTAGACATGATTGTGGGAAGAATTAAGTGTAAATTATGAAGTTCGATATACCAACTGATGCTAAAGCTACAAATAAAGAATAAAGGACTTGCCGATATAGATATACCAGCTGACACTGAAACTGTTGAGTACTGCTGACCAGATTTTCCATGCAAAATTACAATGAAGGAGCATATATGGGGGTTTTCTTCTTGGCTATAGCACATTGAAAGGTGGATAATATGAGATTGGCAATTATTGAATAAAGTACGCGGGCCAAGATCACTCAAGGGAAGAAGGGGCAGTGTGTTTCATTTATCACGCTTCTAGATAGGTTTAAACCATCAGGTAGCCATGTTCTTATAGTTTGAATCTGTCCCAGTGAAAAAATAATAAACATGACAAAAAGAAAAGGCGGACAATGAACTTTTTACCATTACTCCTTCTGCAGCATCTACAATTAACACAGCACCATCAGCAAGCCTGAGTGCAGCAGTCATCTCATCAGAGAAATTGACATGGCCAGGAGTGTCCATGATATTACAAAGATAGGATTTTGCATTGCTATCTTCGAGAACTAGAGACATGGGCACTGCCTTGATCGAAATCCTCCTCTCTTGTTCGTCAATCCTTGTATCCGTATACCTCATGTGCTTCTCACTATGTTGATCAAAGGTGGAGATGTGGTGTGTCTGCTCGACCAGCATGTCCATGAAAACAGTCTTGCCATGCTGGAGGTGCCCAATCAATGCAACATTGCGAACAAGGGTGGGGTTTGACATTAGACCTAGAAGAAATTGGGTCGAGACGTATGTGGACGAATCCTTCACACCCACCTCGAACTTTATGTTTCTCACGGGCTTTATAATTGGCTGTTCGAGAGGCTGTTCGTCTTCGTCCATGACAAGGGTTTCAACATCTTCACCGTAGACCTCTTCGGCAGTAGGGTAGTACTTTTTGTCTTCAGCAAGAACAATCTGGTTATCCATGTCAACATCATTGGATGTGGTCAACCATCCATTGGCAGCAGCATTGCCATCCTCATCGTCAGAGCCCGGCGCTTCTTCAGTGGGCTTATCGGTGATGTCTTCATCCTCTTCCTCATCACCATCAGATTCATGATCCGAATCAATGTCTGGTCCAATGTAGTTGCCGAATTCATCGTACAAGCTATCGTCCATGGTGATGTTTGAGCCTGCAATACCAGATTTTAGTAAGAGGTGACACAAAAACTGAAACTACAGCTACATAAACCATATATTATCAATAACATCATACACGCGCCACAGATACAAACAAACACATGCACATGATGCTCCATATACAAGGACTCAATATTTTATCTATGATATAGTTCATGGATATGAAACAAAAGGGAAGTATAAACTGGCAATCTTATAGAGGAAAGACTTCATAAAAACCAAAAGGTAGCCAAGCAAAATGTTTACTACGGTCCATGGAACTGATATTTTTATTTCATCTATGGTTCAATTATATAAATCAAGAAGATGATCTAATGTTCAGCACATAGTATATCCACCCACCAGATGGCACAAGCAGACCTGAGGACCAATGGTTTAATTGAGGATATGGACCGTGATAGAGTGGAATGGCATAACAGGATTCTTTTTTTCTTTTTCCGTTTTTTGAAGGGTGCATAACAGGATTCATGTAGCTGACCCCAATTAAATTGGATAAGGATTTGATGATGATGATGATACATAACCAAAATACAAAAATGACATGTCAAATCTGATGGTAATCAGATGGCGGGACAAATTCATCTTTTCAAATGGACGCTCCTACTCTACCAGCATTTCAAATAACCCTACTAAAGTCATGGAGTCAAATGAATTAAAACAAATAAGATTTTTAGGGGTCATTTGGATGCCTGTAAATAGAGCTGTACACAAACCGAGCTAGCTTGAAAAACTCCTTCGGCTGGGCTCGGCTCAAAAAAGCTCGGCTCGACTCAATTCGGAGGGTGGATCAAGCCAAGCCAAGACGATTCTGTGGGCTCGTTGGAAATTCAAGCCAAGCCCGAGCTTGACCTAAGCTCGGCTCGGCTCGGCTCAGCTCGGCTTGTAGAAGGCTCGGTATATTTCTTTCTTTATATATATATATATATATATATATATATATATATATATATATATATATATATATATATATATATATATATATAATATAATATAATATAAATTTTTTTCCAACACCCATTCGCTCCAATTCCAGCGCCCTTTCGCACTCGTCCGCCCACCCCTCAAAAACTCAAAAGCAAACCCCCTCTGGCCAAATCGACCTCGCCCGGCCTAAACAGCGACCCCCTCCAGCCGTCGGCCTCCACTCTAATATATCTCACCGGCCTCACATCCTCCCTCTCCGGCTCTCCTTCATCTCTTATTTCTCTCCCCTCCTCGCCCGGCCTCACCTCCTGCCTCTCTCTCATCTCTACCTCTCCCTCATCTCTGCAAGTTCGATGTAGGCTCAAAAGCTCGGCTTGAATTCAGGCTCGAAAGCTTGAAGTTCGGACAGGCTCGAACAGGCTCGAAAGCTCGTCCAAACCAAGCCAAGCCCACCACCTAGGCTCGAGGACCAAGCCGAGCCCAGGTCGCCTGCTGACTAAACCAAGCCGAACTGGGCAAAGCTCGGTTCGGCTTGTTATTCTTTCCTCCATCCCATCCATATTCATACAGATGGAATTCTTATCATGATTCATGAACTCGTGTACAACTCTACCTGTAAATGAGGCAAGTTGTAAATGATTTACAGGGAAATCATTTACACACTGTGTTTGGATGACCTTTCTTGCTTGTAAATCATTTACAAGCATCTAACCCCATCTCATTTACAGGCTCTCCATTTACAGTCTAACGTCTATATTTTCAAAGATTGGCTCTCCATTTACAGGACTTCAACAATTTACAGGCTATACGAACACAAACAATCATTTACCCGTAAATCATTTACAGCTTACAATCAAACAGGACAGTTTTTAAATGGTTTACACCTATAAATCATTTACCAGTTACCACTTAAACCATTCACGGGCATCCAAACGACCCATTAGTACAGGTGGGCCCCAAAGTCGACTGTTGATTGTTGGGCCCCACCAAGGATAGACACTGCCCCGAAGAACTCCTGGATCCAAAGATCATAGCCACCAAACTTGGGCCATCTCATTGCCACATTTGTCTTTTCTACCAATCTTTTTGCTGACCAGAAAATTTTGGAGGCATGGTCCATCCATAGTGGGGCCAACAGAACAACAGTCCAGATCACTGATCCATGAAGCCCACTTCCAAGATTATAACAAAGATGTGAAGTGAATGCAAAAATGAAATAATTGAAGTTGTAAACGACAATGGCTAGACAGAGAGAAAGGTGCAGCCGTTGCAAGTGAGTAGAGAGAGAGAGGAAGCGGCAGTTAGACAGGGAGATATAGAGCTAGCAATAGAGAGAAAGAGAGAGGCAGCAGCCGTTGCAGGGGAAGAGACATACAGAGGGAGCGGCTATGAGAGCGAGAGACAGAGAAGGAGAGAGGGCGAGAGAGAGAGAGAGAAGGAGAGAGCAGCGAGCAGCTATGAGAGCGAGAGAGGAGAGAGCAAGGAGCAGCTGTGAGAGAGGGAGAGAGAGGGAGAGAGAGAGAGAGAGAGAGAGAGAGAGAGAGAGAGAGAGAGAACTAACCTGATTTCGAGCGTCGTCGTCCGCCTATTGGCCGGAGAAGATGGTGGCGTCGGGGAAATAACGGAAATGGTAGAGAACCTGAGGGGCGCGGATTGGGTACTTCCCCCACGACCTAGCTTAGAGAGGAACGGTCCTGTCAGGGGCTCTGTGGGGCCCATCGTGATATATGTGTTTTATCCAAGCCGTCCATCCATTTTGAATTATCATTTTAGCGAGTAATCTCGAAAGGAAGAAGAATGAAGGCTTGAGTGGACCACACCACCGGAAGCAGTGGTGACAATGATCCCCACCGTTGAAACCTTCCAAGGGCCCACCGTGATGTTTATTTGCCTTCCAATCTGTTCATATACAAAAACGTAAATATCAGCTTGATCCAAAACTTCTGCGGACCCAAGAGGTTTTCACCTGTAGACCTTCAATCCCCACTTTGTCATGGGGTGTGGTCCACCTGAGCATTCGATCTGCCTCATTTTTTGTATCATCTCCTAAAATAATTTTTAAAAATGGATGAACGGCGTGGATAAAACATATACGTTATGGTGGCCTCAAAAATCTCCTCATAGGACCGTCCGTCTCTAGGGCTTTTTCTGCGTAGATCTCTATGTTAGTTCAACATCGTTTAAAAAACGGTGGTGAGTCATCAACCGTATTTATTTACCTATTTCTGCATCAATCCAGACCATCCAAATCGCTGACATAGGTATTGATGGAGTATGAAATAAATAATTCACTTAGAATCTAATAAGAGAAATCTGATTTCTTTATTTGTGCCAATAACTGTTTACTTTCACCCATCGATTTGATGGTCATTATCAGACGGCTGTGATTTGTTGATCAACGTCATTTTTAGATTTATGCCCCATCCGTAATCGATGCGGATTAGTCTGGATAGTTGTAGATCAGTGGGTCATGTGAGGAGGATGTGCCACTGCACATTTGCAAAATGGTGGTGGACTAACATGGAGTCCCAAGCTTGTTAACTTGCGAAGTTTCTACATAGTTCACTAGGTTTTGAAAGATGGGTAGCCGTCTCTCAGTTACTATGCGTCGCCTGTGAGATGGTACACGTGTGATCTATCTCGGCCATTCATTAGATACTGTGCTGTTTTAGCCCGCGCGGATTGGGTGGATCCCTAACTATGGGGCCCACTGTAATGTATTTGCCTTACATCCACACTGCCCATCCAATTTGAAAGTTCGTTTTAGGACATGATCCAAAAAATAAAGGGATCCAAATCTTAGGTGGACCGTACCACATAAACAGTTTGTGATTGAATCCCCACCATTAAAATCTCCATGGAGGCCATCATAACGCTTATTTGCCATCCAACCTGTTGATAAGGTCACAAAGTCTTGTATAAAGATGCCACGCAAATATCAGCTTATTCAAAACTTTTGTAGCCCACGATATGAGTTCTTAACCGTCGATTACCATTGTCTGCTTGAGATTTGTATATGCTTTGTGTTTACACCCATTTTGGTGCCCTGCTTAGAATCAAAGGGCTATGGGATGCACTTTCACATGAAACTTACTTCCCTTGGTTTAAGCTTCATTATGAAAATGAATCAACGCATGTCATGTAACCACATTTATTATGCTTATTAACGAGGCAATGTATCCAACAAATATATAAGAGACGAAATTAAGTTATTACCTTTTTGTTGAGGTCATCTCTCGTAGTCTTTTCAAATTCCAAAGACGTTCGGAATAACTACATCATTGGGAAGATTTCAAAGATTCATGGATTGGACTGACGCCTAAGCAAACCTAACCATGGTTCGAGCTCAAATCCAAAGAAATAGGCACATCAGCTCAATCAAGCATTCCCACCATGCATTAATTGAAATTAAGAGAACGAGAGAACTAGATTAAATATGGGTTAATAACATATTCATATCAGGTGTCAAATTCCTCCACCACTCCAAACCATCGCCTATAGGATGGTTAAGTGCATAAGGAGGTCTTGTCCTAATTGTCCAATACCTTGAAGTTGATAAGGTGGGCAATTAGCAAGATATATTGAGCAACCATGATTGATCTGGGTCATGCATTGGTTGGGTTGTCTTTAGTAGAAGTATCTCCACATTCCTAAGCCTAATCTATCAGCTTAGATCTAGAGAAACTTTAGTGGTCCCGGGCTTGATCCATGTAATGGGCCACGAACATTCCTGCAAAGGATCAACTACAAGATGAAAATTTGAGAAGTCAACAAGTCCTGATCTATCTAGAGTCATTTCTTTTCAAAGCAAGTAAATGATTTCGGATCAATCAAGAAGATACCCATATCCAAAACCACAACATAAGAGTAAAGGATCAAAGATAACAAAGAAACCTCAACAAGGATTTCACCGCATGCAAAAGTTATAAAAAAAGCTATCGAATAAGAGCTCAAGGACCTACGCCAAACACATCAATCTGTTTTTTATATTGCCTCTTATTTTATCTCTCTTACCCCTACCTAATTTTACGTAGCTACTATCTAACAATTTCCACTACAATACCTTAGGAGTAGAAGTAATATTTCTATAATCTTAAGTTGTGGGATTGCGATCACCTAAGTTTCAATTTAGTTTATTACATCTACCTCGATTGTTTGTTTCGATAAACACATCAGATTATTTTTTTTCATTTGTTATTGTCTTGTTGTCTCACAACCTATCAATATTAATGAAATCAACAACGTTTTAATTACCTTATTTAATATGCTTGTGTTTGCTTATTTCTTTGAGAAGTATTGAACCGAGAGTGATGGTGAAAGAGCAGGTCCTTAAGGGGGCGTTTAGATGCTTGTAACTCTGTAAAATGTCGGTATTTAGGGGAAAAATCTTACAGGTGACAAAGTTTCAGCATGTAAATTTTTTATCAGGTACAGAAACAATAAATGTTACAAGAGAATATGGTTTTCTTCTACTCACAGGTTACTTTCTTATAAGCAACGACTACTTGTTCTGAATTTGAAAAAAGGAGGCAGAAACACAACTTGCATTGTAGGATCATTCACCTGCACTGAGTGCCTTCTTCTCCATCCTTCTTAGTCTCCTAGCAGAGGTAACGAGCCATAACCCCCTTTTTATCATTTTTTTTATTCTTTTTTCCCTCTCTTGCATCGGGACAACATGGATGCAGTTTGGCTTAGGATGTTGCCAATTGCCAAGTGGCCATAGGGCACCAACCATGTTGTATGTGTTTTATCAACGCCATCCATCCATTTTTCTAGATCATTTTAAGTATTGAACCCCCAAAGAAAAGGTAGATCTAAATCTCTCAAGTGACCACACCACGGGACAACAATAGTGATTGAATGTCCACCATTAAAAACCTCCTAAGGCGCACGTAATATATATTTGACATCCAACTTGTTGATTAGGCCATAAAGTCATGGATGAAGGGAAGAAACAAATATTAGTTTTATCCACAACTTTTGTGGCCCCCGATAAGTTTTTAATGGCGAGCGTCCAATCAACATTATTCCTATGATGTGGTCCACCTGAAATTCAAATCTACCTCATTTATTTGGCTCATACTATGAAATGATTTGAAAAATGGATGGACCATATGGATGAAACATATACATTACAGTGGGACCCACAACTCAAGTTGAGATGGATCTTCTCCTCAACATCACCGTATAAATGATGAATTAGGTTGATCAAAATTTTAAGTGGGTCACAGCTTAGAGAACATTGTGAAATCACGCCCAAGACCTTGAAGATCACATGCATGGTGTGACTCACATGGGGTTTTGGAATGACCCGATATTTGTCACTTCATCATGTTGAGACTAGCACGATGAATGGATTAGATGGTGTATAAACAATATGGTGGGCCATATAAACAGTGTGGAAGTTGGCCCTTTAGCTTTTACAAGCATGCCGACTACATGGGCCCACTTTGGCCCACCCGATTGTTAAATTAGCCTAAAAAATTGGCCCAACCATTTATTTATATGAGTTCAATAAAATGGTATAATTTTATCTAAGTTTTTTTGTGTGTTAATATGATTTTTAAATGATTATCTGCCCCAAGTTTTGATTGGTGTGAATATACAACTTATTACTTTACAAGTTATCCAAACACAGAAACTAAGTTACTCTTGGCATACTTTTATCTAGGTTTTTTTATGTGCTAGTTTGATTTTTTAACAATTCCCTGTTTCAAGCTCTAATTGGTGTGAATATACAACTTATTACTTGTAACCAACTTACATGCTATTTAAACACATAAACTAAGTTATATGTAAGTAGGTTGCAACTTACATATAAACAGAATTACTTCTAACTTTCTTTCACCTATAAGTAACCTACAAGTCAAGTCATGGACTCACATCTATTGTCACGAGTTAAAAAAAAAAAACTCATTCTGAAGGGCTAACCCCTACCATAAATTGCTTGAACGGAAGCGCAAATGCTAGTAATTAAGAGGACCATGGATCCCAGTCTCCAATTTGTTAAGCCCAACATAGGGCAATAACATCACATCATTACTCACACAAGAAAACCAAATATAGGCCCTCGATCACCCGAGTAACCCAATTTGATTGAATTGACATCAACACTTTGGATCCGCTCAGTTTAGGCAAAAATGGATGGAAAGTGCTAATAACCCATACATCACGGTGGGCTCATTAGAGCACCAACCTATTTCAAGCCCGGGATAGGAGGTGGTAGTACCCAATCCGCTTGCGATCTGATTGATGTCCCACCTTACCATGTACACTGCGAAGAGATAGCTATACCATATGCCTACTATTCGATTTATACCAAATCATCTCCCTCATTTAGAATTGTACACGAGTTGAGTTAGCTCGGTTAACTTGCTTGACTCAGTTCGAACTAGATTGATTTTGGCTCACTTCGGACACTGGGTTCGAACTGAGTCGAGGTATTTTTTTTTTTTTATTTTTAGTTCAAAATTTTCAAGCCAAGCTCGAGTTGACCTTGACTTGATTCGTCTCGACTCGAAACTCATTTCGAGTTTAACTCAACTCGACTAGTTGGAAAATGATGTTGTTTAATCCCATGTCAAAAGAGAACAAACGAATGAGAGGGAAAACTCTATAAAAACAAGTGGGGAGTGTCAATGGGCCTAGGGCTGTCTTTGAGCTCAAATTTTGAACTATTTTAGGCTGGGCTTTTGGACTGAGCCTATTTAAATTTTAGTTTTGTTCATGTTCAAATTCGGCCCTTGAACTTAATTCGAAAGTTCAGCCGAACCAAGCCAAGCATAACGTGGAGCCGGGCGAGTGAGCTAGGCCCAGCTCAATTCAGTTGGGCTTGGTGTCCTCATTTATCCGGTTGCCCGTGCACAGGCACCGTAATCGGATGCTCGTGGAGCCCACAGAGATGCCCATGACAAATCCACTCGGCCATAAGTTTTGCAGGACCACAGTGGGGCAGCAATCTAAACAATAGGAAGATCCAAAACTCATGCTAGCCACACAAAACCAAAATAGAAACGTCCACCGTTGAAACCTTCCTGGAGCTGGCCATGTTGTTTTTATGCCATCCAAACCGTTCTTAGGATTATAACTATTCAGAAAAACAATAGGAACAAGTATAATCCTAATACAAAACTTATGTGGCCCCAAAAAAAAATTCCTATGGTGGGCGTCCAATCCCTATTGTCTCGTGTGGTATGGCTTACACGAGTTTTGTATCTGCTCGACCTCTATAATCCTATCTTATTGTGGTCTTGCAAAAATGATGGACGGAGTGGATATATCACGGGCATTTCTGTGGGGCCCACACAGCTTTCGACTATGGGAACTTCCTGTGCCTCGGGCACCAACCATCCGCCTAGGGCTCTCAATGGAGCGGGTCAGATCCAAGATCCGATTCGCTCTGAATTGGAATAATGCGGATTTGGATCTTAAAATAGGTCCGATTAGTTAAATGGACCGGACTTGGGTCTTAAAATAGGTCTGATTACTTAATGGACCGGATATGGATTCACATGAGCATATCCAAGTTCGAATCCGACTAAGATCTGACTCATTGTCACCTTACTGTATATGTTATATTCATGCTGGCCATCATTTTTACAAATTATTTTAGGCCATGCTGACCATACTATAGTAAATAATAGGATTTGTATGGTTTTTCTACTAAATTAAATATATTATATTATATATTTTATATCATATATTTTTTTAGATCAATAATGGGGGTGGATTCGGACCTAGATCAAACCCGAATCGGATGGTTATAGGGATTTTGGATCGAAAATGGATCTAACAATTTATAAATGGATTGGATATGAATATCACCTTTTGGATCCGAGTTGGATCCATCCCAATCCGTCTACAGATATACAGACTTGGAGCCGGATCCAACTGGACCCGAACCAAATCCGACCCATTGAGAGCCCTACATCCGCCTCCTGCCTAGGCGGTCAATAAGCCGGGCTAAGGTTGGTCTCGCCCGAATTTTGAACTGTATCAGACCAGGCCATCGGGCCATACTTATTCAAAATTTCAATTTCACAAGCCCGAGCCCGGCCCATTGACACCCCTACGTGGCAACAGTTTTCTCTCAACTGTAAACGTGGCAAGGTAACGATTCAATCAGGACCGTCCACAGAGTGGGACTCATCGTGGATGGAATATCGTTCTACCCGTTGAATGATCATATCCATCAATTCTCTTCACATTCAAGCACTTAATATTAACCATTGAAATATTTCGAAGGGTGCTCCCTCCGGAGACCTGAGGACCTAGTCAGGTGCTCTAAGAGGCCTGCATACCCCGGTTATATAAAATAAAAAAATATTAACCATTGAAATATTTTCTTCAAAATCATCTATTTTAAAGAAAACTCTCAGATGGATATAATCATCCGATCCAATTTTATCCTAAAGAAATTTCCATCTATACATTGACCCACTCTATGAACGGTCCGGATTGACAAATAACCCTACAACGTGCACTCCAAAAAGAGATGTATCTATTATTTCGGTTCTCCCTCTTCTACGGTATCATCAACCTGTACGGTTTTAGCAAAGTAAGGTACAGAATAGTACACCAGGACCTAGATAGAGACCGACGGTCCTGTTAGTGGATTTGTGGAGCTAATGTAATGTAAATATTTTATCCATGCCGTTCATCCATTTTTGATAGATCATTTTAGTGCATGATTTAAAAAATGAGGTAGATTGAAGGCTCAAGTGGACCAGAACACAGGAAGCAATTGAGATTAAAATCTGGGGCAAATAAATTTTGGATCAAGATGATATTTTTATTTTCCGAGCTTATGAACAAGTTGGATGGCAAATAAATTGGCTTGGATTAGGTACTAGCCTCATGGACCCTGAGGAAACATATGAGGTGGGTGTCACCTTGTGTGAGACGGTGATGCACTTGACATGGTACCACCTACCTACGAAAAGGTGGGTGGCACTTTGTCATTGGTAGAGAGCCCGGCTCACTGATGGAACAGTGGTGCGCTTTACATCGTGAGACCAGGCTCTCCACCAAGGGCTCACTGATGGAACAGTGGTGCGCTTTACATCGTGAGACCAGGCTCTCCACCAATAACGAGATGCCACGCACCGTCCGTCCCCTCTATGTCGTGGTCGGGTAGTGACTAAGTCGAGTCCCAAATAAACATCAAGGTGGGCCTAGGAGGCTTTCAAAGGTAGGCATTCAATCCTCTTGATTCATGTGGTGTGTGGTCCACTTGAGACTTCAATATTCCTCCGTTTTGGGTTCGTGCCATAAAATGATATTTCAGAATAGATGAACAGCGTGGATAAAATATATACATCACGGTGGGCCCCACAGATCCCCTCACAGGACCGTCCGTCTCTGGTTAGGCCCCGGCGGGTGTAGTATCCAGTCCACGCTCAGTATATAAAACCCTCCTCAGGAAAGCTGCATGATTTTGCAGCTCCCGGCAATGGCGGAGAAAGGGGGAAAGCGATTCTCGGCCCCGACCGCGAAGAAAGTCACCGTTTCGAAATCGACCGCGAAAAAGAACGGTCAGATTATCATCTCTTCCACTTCTTCCTTTGCAGAAATTTCACCTCATTTTCTTTATTTTTTTTAAAAATAATTATCGGTGGCATGCAGTAATCAGATCACTCCTTTTCTTGCTCCTTTTGCAATGTAGTATCCGTCGATTTAGAAATTAGGGTTTTTTTGGTGGGAGAAAAAGGTGTATCTATCAACAATAGAGGGTGTAAACGTCAACTTCCCTCTTTTGGGCAATGCATGCAATGTTAGGCCGAGCAAAATGGCGTTTTTTCCTTGTTCGGATAGTAAAATTTCAGTTGGGCCACCTTGTCATCATCTGGACCGTTAATCGGGTTCGTGCTCGAAAAATCTTCTCCATCAGATAGATTTTAGCCATTTGCTTCAGTGGTTTCTTTCTTTTTTCACGTTGATTGTGGAACGTTGGGTAAAATGGCCATCAGTCACTCATTTAAATAGTTCAATGGATTAGATTTCTAGCCAGGTGACTGTTCCAGATCAGTGAAAGGTGGGCTCTACTGTTAGGTTGTGGTGCTGAGGGAAGCATCATATAACAGTTGGGCCCCACCTTCTCCTGATCGAGACCTTTAATCGGGTTCATGCGCAAAAAACTCCTCCATCAGATGGATTTTAGCCATTTGCTTCTGCTGTTTCTTTCTCCCCCTCCCCCGTTGAGTGTGAACCATTGGGTAAAATGGCCATCGGTCACTCATTTAAATAGTTCAATGAATGAGATTTCTCCGGCATTGTGCATCTATAATGGTGCTAGCCAGATTACTGTTCTGTTACAGTGAAAGGTGGGCCTTACCGTTAGGTTGTTGTGACGAGGGAATGAAGTGCTATTTGTTTGGCGATCATCATATAACTGTTGGGCCCCAGCTTCTCATGATCGAGACCATTAATTGGGTTTGTGCTTGAAAGGTCTCCCCCATCAGACATATTTTAGTCATATGCTTCGGTAGTTTCTTCCCGAGTGTGGACCTCTGGCTAAAAGGGTATCAATCACTCATTTAAATAGTTCGATGGATGAGATTTCTTCAGCATTGCCTATCTATGGTAGTGCCTGCCTAGATGTCTGTTCTGAACAGAGAAATGTTGACCCTACCATTTGGTTGCTTTGCTGAGGGAAGGAAGTGGTGATTTTTTTTTTTTTTTTGGCGAGCATCATATAACGGTAGGGCTCCCCTTTCTTATGATCAAAACCCTATTTTTGCAAAGGTAGCACTTCCAGAGGTTGAACCCTGGATTGCTCACACTGACACACAGTACAATGTCTCTACCAGCTCACCCAACGAGCAGGAGACATGATCAAGACCATTAATCAGGTAGTGTTAAAGATATCTCCTTCATCAGACAGATTTCAGCCATTTGCTTCTGTAGTCTCTTTATTATCCCCCCATTGATTGTGAACCTTTGGCTAAAATGGCCATTAGTCATTCATTTAGATAGTTCAATGGATGAGGTTTCTCCGGCATTCCCCATCTATAGTGGTGCGGATTAGTGAAGGGTGGGCCCTACTATTAGGTTGCTGTGCCAAGTGAGTGGATTGCTAATTTGTTCGGCAAGCATCACATTCATACATGACCCGATCAATTCAATCAAGCAGTCGCCATCTATTTTCATTGTTCTGCTGTTTGACAACATGAAAAAACCAAAAGCTCTACCCTCCTCTATTTAAGGGATGGAAGGGCAGAGGCCTTTGGTGTCCCTTCCAGTCAAGAATTGGAGCCTCACTATGCCCTTCTCTCATGCCCTTCTTTGTTCATGTTTGCATGGCTCTCGGGGAGGAGAAGGATCTTAACAGTAGACAAGCTGAGAAAGAGGATTAGTTCTTCCCAATGTCTGCCTACTGTGCTACTCGGTCGCTGAAACCGTGGACCACGTATTTCTTCATTGCTCTTTCTGCTTCGTCGCCTGAGTGGGGATTCTCTCCTTTTGCCAATGTCCTTTGGGTGATGCCCTTTTTGATTGGAGATTTCCTATCCTTTTGGCATGAGGTGGATGGGGGGACAATGGGAAGGAAGAGATGGAGGTTGGCTCCACTAGCTACGCTTTGGGAAATTTGGAGGGAAAGAAATGACCAGTGCTTCGGAAATAGCAACATCTCAGCGGCTGGGGTTCTAATTAGTTTTTCTTTTGTTTCGGGACTGGGCTCCTTAATTTTCGTGGGTTTGGTGGGCTCTTCCAGTCAGTGGACTGTTTTGTTGCTTTATTCTTAGTTTCTCTTTAGGTCCTGTAGTTTCTGTTTGGTTTTTCTTGTGGTTTCTTTCGTTTTCTTTTTTTACCTTTCTCTTTTTGTAGTGCTTGTCCTTTCTGTTTTGGCTTTTGCCTAATAAAGTTCACCTTTCAAAAAAAAATAACACCTCCGTTTTTTGTTAATCGTCTAAATTTAGAAGTTTCTGGCTGCAGCAAGTAATTTCGGGTTCATTGCATAGATTTCTGATGGTTTTTTTTTTTTTTTTTTATTGGATTCTCTATTTGTGAAATTGATTGTCTATTTATATTTATATTTTTCTGTGCAGTGCCATTGAAAGGGAAGGATGATTCATCGTCAAAGAAGGGAAGAAAGAAAGTTCATTTTGAATTGTCAGATTCTGAAGGTTTTTCCGTGCGAATTGTTTCAACTTTTTTTTTTCAGCTTTGCTTGTTATAATAATATCCTTACCTTTCAAAAAAAAAAAAAAAAAGTTACCAGATTGAGATTCAGATATTATATATACTGCTCGGCCTGAATTACTTCTTTTTCACCGGGGCTTGCAGGTGAGGCCCTCCTTGCCGTGATCCAGGCTACTGATCTTGTGGGCCTCATTGTGGATGGATGGTTTTAACTGATGACAAATCTCTTCTATTGGATACACCCTATCATCAGTCACTGAAACTCCTTCTGTTGCATTTTGATTGTGTTCTGTTCTGTGGTTTCAATCTCTGGAAAAGTATCCGATGGTTGGGATTGTGTCCATGGGGACCATATATGACATTTGCCCTCTGTGGGATGTAACCGATAAACAGTGATCTTAGGATGGTGGCTTGACTTGTATGGAACGCTCTCAGGGATGAACACTTGTAATTCAGGCTGAGTACTGTGTTTGTGTTGACCGAGATACTGACATTTTTCTTATGGGTGTGTTGCTGCAATGCTTATTTTAGACAGTGCTGGTTGTTTTCAAAATTTTGAAATGCCATTGTACAAAGCATTGAAAGGTTTGCTCTATTTTCTGAAAGCTTCTCTCTTATTTGGTTTTTAGATTCAGAAGACATAAATGTCAACTTGCCCCCGAAGTCTGGTGAGAAGGGGAAGGGGTCATCTGGAACCCCCATTGCCAAAGGTTTGTATATCCATTACGTTCTTCATTTTGGGTTGTTTCTTTGTTGCTTGGTTGCCCTTTTCTTTTCTGCTTCATTTAATGGGTCGTCAGATACATTGGTTAATTCGGTTTCTGTTCTTATTAATTTCTGTGAATGAAATGATATATACTATTTATCATGCATAATCTTGATTGCTCAGGAGATTGGGCCAAAGGAGGAAAAGATGATAGGATGGGGAAGGCTGGGGGAAAGAGCAGTGTGGCACGAGAACCAGTTGTAAAAGTCAGTATAGCTGAAGTAGAACTGAAAATTGAAGAGGGTCAGTACTCATTATAGCTAATTGTTCACCATTTCCATTTTCTACTTCTTTTTTGACCTTTTAAAAAGTTCTTCTGTTTCTTCTCTTTTTAGATGGTGCTTGTTGGATCCTTTTCTTTTAATATTTTCATCTTTAGTTATTTTCCACAATTTTCTTTCCCAATTTATTTCAGCTTGTCAGATTGGGATGATTAAACATCAGGCTAGATTTATATTCAGCAGTTGACAATCTCTGAATTTAGTGGCTAACTCTCACTTAATTGCTTAAAATGATTAAACATTTTATGGTACTAATTGTATTTGACACATTGTGGAAATCACCAAAATATCGCAAACCCTGCTAGATGGGTTGGTGGGCACCACATGCAACTAGTTGCATGATTTTTCAACCTACAACCAGTTGCTTATGAGATGTTCTCTTCAGAAAGAAGGGTGGGGGTCTGTGCAGACTGTAGATATCACCAAATTTGGAATTTTGAGAAACAGGATTTTGAAATTCCTCTAGTCCAACCATTATCTAAAGATCAGTATAATGAAAAGAACATAAACATGCTAAACAGCGTGGAAAGTCGGTTCATTTGAAATATTTTTTTAACCTTCTTCATTAAGGATGTGTTTGGGTGCCCTTTTGAATTTTGAGAAACAGGATTTTGAAAGTCATGTAGTCCGACCATTATCTAAAGATCAGTATAATGAAAAGAACATAAACAGTGTGGAAAGTCGGTTCATTTGACATATTCATTTAACCTTCTTCATTAGGGATGTGTTTGGGTGCCCTTTTGAATTAGATTGCTATAATTAGTTCAATAAAGTGGAAATTATCAAATTGTATTCACGTCCCTAGTATTCATATTGAGCAAGGTGTGCCGTAACAGTAATGGTGGCCGCAATGGCCACCACCATTACCATTACAATACGGACTGTAACGGCTATTATGGTCTTCTTCCTTTTTTTTTTGAAAAAAAAAAAACTGCATCGGCCCCATGATAGGCCGTTATGGGTTCATAACGAGGACCATAATGGGCAATAATGGAGGCTGTAAAGGCCGTTATGGGGCAGATATGGGTAATTTTTTCCATAAAAGCCTTGACCTTGTAACACATCACGGTTGTCACCATTACCATTATGCAACGGCCGATATGATTCCATAATGCCTGAAGGCTATTACATAAAGGTAACGATGGCAACTGTTGCATGTTACGGGGTTGTAGCGGCCATTATAGAAAAAAATGACCTGTAACTGCCGTTATGACCCATTATGGCCTCTGTAACGGCCCGTTACGCCCTCATAAAGGCCGTAATGGCTCTGTAACGGTCTGTTAAAGGGCAAATACAAGTTTTCAGGGGGTTTTTTCAATCACGGCCCGTATCGTAAAGGTAAAGGTGGTGGCTATTATGGCCGCCGTTACTGTGATGGAATACCTTGGTTACAACATACCTTGATATGGAGGAACTTGGCTGCATGTCACAACTCACAATTATGTTACTTTCAAGTTGGACTCAAAGAATTTAATGTAATTTGAGGGCTACTTCCTCAGTATGAATGCCAAGCATTGTAGCTTTCATTATTTCCTATTGGTTTAACTGAATGGTCGCAATTCAATTCATTTGTGCATCCAAATGCTTCACCCTTAGTGAACCGGAACTGGCAATCGACAACTACTCAATCAAGTTCAACAGTCTGTCCTTTCATAGGAGCTTTAGTTAGGAAGTAAGGATCTTGTCCTCCCATGCAAATAAACTATGAGTTTCCAGTTGACATGGTCGTGTTCCTTTTCCATGTCAACCTTAAGGAGAAAAACCCTTGGACCCTTCTTGATATACTCGTTGACCATCTCATGGCAATAGAAGGCCTATCCAACACCATTCTTATGGACATGAAGGCACTTTGTAATGCATAAATAATGTTACCAAGAGTCATGCATATCCTGCCTGCTAGCACTTTTGCAATGATTTTGTAGATGGAATAGTTTATCGGAACTGGCGATTGATAACTACTCAATCAAGCTCAATAGTCCATCTTTTCATAGAGCTTTAGAATAGAAGAAGTAATGATCTTGTCCTATTGTCTTTCTGCTCCAAGGTATTCAGTGTTTGAATAAGGGCTGTCAGATAAATTTATTTCTGGAGCGTCTATGCTGCTCTAATAAATCCTTCCAGATAGCTGTCTCTCTTGTTAACTGTATTCACCATATCCCTGTGCATGTACTGTGAATATGTACTATAAAATACCTTAATAGCTCGATGCTGAACTTTGTTGAGGTACTACAATGTTTTATTTTTTTAATGGTTTTGGCAATTTCACACAGAACTTCCAAAGAACGCGAAATGTCTAATGGACTGCGAGGCAGCGCTTGTTTTACAAGGAATTGAGGAGAGCCTATCAATATTGTCAGCGGATCCAGCAGTCAAGATCCCAGAGTGAGGAACTTATATTTAAGCATTTAGGTTCTGCATTTGTTTATTTCTGTATGTAGTAGTATCACCTGGTTGTTTTAAGCAAGAGATGAATCCACATTATTACAGATTGAAGATTTCCTAACTGATTTTTCTCTTTCAGATCATTTTTCAAAGGATTGCAGTATGCCAAAACTGGCAGCCATTATACAAGTCCTGAGGCTGCAAGACAAGTCTTATCGTATCCTTTTTACTCTGACTGTTGGAGCATGCTTTTAGTTGAACAAAAATTGCTTTCATATTCATGAATCGTGCATCTTTTTTTCGTAAAGAACTGGATTTTGAAACATTAACTTCAGATTTAGAATGCTGAAAAGGAACAAGGTCACTGATGGCGAGGTTCGTAACTAAATGAGAAAAAGCCCTACTATGGTTACCCGTGACAATGGGATTTTGAATCTACTCTCGATACAATTTCACACCACTACACCAGCATGAGAGATTCGGGCCGTTTATTACGCAGGATCAACTGTTTATGTGACATGGCCAAAGATCAGGCCAATCTGGTCATCAGGTTGCCACACATGTATGTTGAATGCAGACCACTGGTCAATCCCTTTAACCATCGATTTTCTTTCACACACGTATGGCCCACCCAAAGGCCAGACCAGCCTAATTTCAGGCCGTGGAACATATATGGTGGTGCCTCCCTTACTAGTGTCCCACATCTCCCGTTGGTGTGCCATTCAAAATCCCACTGGCACAAGTTGCCATCATTACGACTTTGTAACTTAACTTTGTGCCATTTTTAATTAATGTCTTGTGACTACAGATATGCATGATTGGAAACATTTGCCCGGAAACAGTTGATGAGGCTTTCGCTCTTGTGCCATCCTTAAAGGTAAGCATCAGTTCGTAGCATCTTCAAGAGCAAGTAGCAAGTATTTTCAATTTGACAGGTCTAAATTGCTTGCTGATCTATCATATATCTGCTCTCTACTGGGGACCAAAACAAAAAAAAAAACCCTTAAATCCTGCTATTGTCTTGCAACCTGAGAAGGTTACACAAGTTCCTGTCAATCAGAAAATGGCACTTTGCTGCAGTCAGGAATAAGGTCAAACCCTTTGGATGGTAGAGATGTTTGTAAAGTCGTGTGGACTATTATAGATTAGCTGCTCCTGTATTCTAGGCCTAAATGTCTTATACCAGCAACTTGAACAGAAGAAACAGTAGCTTAGAAAATGTGAACATGGGTAGTGATGGGCTCACTCTCGAATGGAGACGAAAGACTGAATTTGTGTTTTCCGTAGGGCCCGTTTGGATTTGTGAAAAAAAAGTTGAGGAATTTCAAGGAAATAGTGGGAAATGAAAAGATGTTTCCCTTGATTGTTTCTAACAAGACTTTCTGGAAAAAATTTCCTCCATTTTAAATATCTTGTTTGGAAAAAAAAAGAGGATTTTTTTCATGAAAATTGTACTTGAAGATGGAAGGTCAGGTGTGCGTAGAAGATGGATTGAAGATGAGGGTGGCGCATTGGGGTGTGTGGCGCATTGACACAACTTGAAATGAGCAGTGGCACATGTTTGGTACTTTAAGATGGATGATGAGACATGGGGATGTGGGGCACCAATAGATGGATGTTTGCGCATATGGGACACTTGAAGATGGTGGCACATGCTGCAGATGCAACATAGTGATGCATCTGGCACATGTGAAACGCTTAAAGGATGGGCGGTGCCATGTGGCACATGTGGGGGCATTAGGAGATGAGCATGGCACATGTTGCATGTGGCACAGTGACATTTGGTGCACTAAAAGATGGGTGGTGCCACATGTTGCATGTGTTCCGCATTGGCACATACGTGGCACTTTAAGATGGATGGTGGCACTTGTCACATATGTGGCATGTTAGCAAATATGGGGCACTTAAAGATGGGATTGTTGCACATGTGGGGCACCTAGAAAATGGGTGGTGGCAAATGTGACTATCATATGGGGCACTTTGTAACAGTATTGGTTATTTCCTTATTATTTCCTTATTTCTTGGAAATGTTGAATCTGAAGTTTGAGAAAGGAAATGAAAAAGGGCATTTTCATGAAATGAGAGGAAAATGAAAACAGTATTTTCAGGAAATTTACAGAAACAAACAGCAGAAAAGTTATGTTCATGGAAATGACATTTCTTGAGTTAAATGTTTTAGCAAATGCAAATAGGCCCATGGAAAAAGTAATCAAAGGGCTGAACGTGTCTATTTACTAGGCTCTGAGCCATTAGTAAGGTATTGACCTTGCTTTGGGGCTCAATGCTCCCAAAATTTGGAAGGCAGACCCTCCCATCAGGGTCACATTTTATCGTTCCTTCTTAGAGGCGTCAAGAAAGCTGGGAAGCAGCACTTTAGAGAAAGAGAAGTTGACATATTTGTATATAAACTTTCACAACAATGCTTTCTTTGCTGTCAATGTGCCACTTGCGTGGAGCTGGGCAAAATGTTGCCACACAAGAAAGATCAACTAGGCTGAAAATCAGACCAATCCGCTCATCATACCGGCTATTCCATTGAAATCAGTGGACAACCGACAACATATGGTCTACCTAACTATAGGTGTGGTCCATCAAACGAGGTGTTAGTCTGATTTCTGCCAGGGTCATACGTTCACCACAAGCGACATGTTCACAGGAAATAAAGTGTTTTATGAGAAAGTTCACATACAATGTTGTATGGGAGTGTTTAGATATGAGGAATCCAGATCATGGACATGGATAATTGTAATGATTACATTTTCTAGCACTGGACCACGGTGTGCCATAATGGCGATTGTGGGGCCATAAAGGTAGTTACATAAAGGTAACAATGGCAAGTGTTACTCGTTACAGGGTCGTAACGGCCGTTACAGAAAACATGACCCGTAATGGCCATTATGACAACGATCTGTTACGCGCCCCATAAATGCCATAACGGTTCATTACGAGGCCAATACAGGTTTTTTGCAGAGAGAGAGAGAGAGAGAGAGAGAGAGAGAGAGAGAGGCCATAACGACCGTTACAATCCATTTCATAAAGGTAATGGCGTAATACCTTGAAAAGGGCTGCTCTTGGGATAGCAAGTGGAGATCGCGTTTCTCGCTAGACTAGACAACAATTACCTTGTATCTTGAGCCAATTGTGGACAAGTCTAATGATTACTATGTGGAATCCATTTTCATTTCACTCCAAACAGTCGTAAACATCAAATCAACTGAAAACTAATTGATTTCCCATAGATTCTTCTCCTCCAAACAGGTCCTGAGAGGAAACTTGGTGTGTTTTGACATTAAAAATGCTCCATTTGTCTATGAGTCTGATAGAGCTGCTGATCACATTCTTAAATGAAATTAAATGCCCGCTATGTACAGTTATTGCCTCACAGCTTTCTCAACTGTCTGAATCAGATCATTGTTCTTTGTTCTGATTGCATAAAGACTAGAAGGCCCATACTGGTTAACTTCTTTTTGGTTTTGCTGGTGATTTTTATTCTAATGAGTCTGGGAACTCATTCTTGTTAGTTTTTGTTTCATCAGGAATGCCTAGTCTCTGTAAGATATTACTATGGTTTTGTGTTTCCTCCATTAGGCTAACAGGCAGAAGAATGAAGGACCAATCAAAGATGCGTTATACAACTTGGCAAAATACAAACAGTCCAAATGAAGACCCGCCTTATGGCATATGTACAGATCCACGGTAAGTAGTCCGTCCTTTGAATTATGGGAATCTTCTATTGCCTTTTGTGGTTGACATAGCGTTTCCAGCTTAATGACGGAATGAACTTTTGCATGTTGAACTACTTAATCTGATCGAGGATGTGTTCTTTGGCATCATGAGGATAACTGGCAGCCTTACGAAAAAACAAAAAAAAAAAGAAGCATTTTTCTTGTCTTGAAAAATGCTGTTCGTTGACTACTGTGGGGTCCATGTGATCACATGTCTGGAATCTCTGGAAGCAGATTGCGTGGACCTCAGTGGTGTGTTGAGGTCACTAACTTCTGTGGACCCCACCATGACGTTTGTGTTATATCCATACCGTCTGTCCATTTTGCGACATCATTTTAGGTTGTGATCCCAAAAAAGAGGCAGATCCAAAGCTCAAGTGGACTACACCAGAAAAATCTTTGGGGACAATGATTGCCACCGTTGAAACCTTCCTGGGGCCCACCATGATGTTTAGTTGACATCCAACTTGTTCACAGGGAGGTCACACAGACTTGAATGAAGGATAAAAACAAATATCTGATTGATCCAAAACTTTTGTGACCCTCAATGAAGTTTTCAATGGTAGACGTTCAGTCCCCCCTTCATTATGTGGTGTGGTCCACTTGAGCCTCAAGCCCTGAAACAATCTCGCCAAATGGACGGAATACAATCCGCTTGCAGAATCTCTATATCTCCAACCATGGGCCTACTTGTATATGCGATGTACCCCGGGCTGACTTGACTCTGCTTGACTCTTGGATATGCTGCATTTTTGGGCCCATCTCCTAACATGATCTGGAAAACGGATGGATGGAATGGATTTCTCAACACATCACAGTGGGTTCCACCTAGCTTCTTGTGGCAGGAAGTTGCCGCAAAAGACTTTCACAGGCAATCCGTGTCCTCCCTTTGATGGTGATGAACATGTGATCCGACGGTTGGGATTTCCTAGACCTGGCCAAATATGGCCATGGCAGATGATCCTGACCACTGGAGTTGAATTAAAAAAAAAAAAAAAAATCAACCCCCAGTATTGAATCCTTTGGTGATTGAGAGGTTTGGATAGTTTGGTAGTAGGTATTGGATGAATGATGCGTGGAGTTAGCAATTTGCTACTAGTGGAAAAAGAAAAATAATAACTTGCTGAAGATTTGAGTTGTGATCGTTATAACTCTTCTGTAGCCTTAGGTGAGGCCATGAGCAATTCATGGCAGGACCTTATTATCCAAGCAGATCCAAATCTCAAGTAGACCACACCACAAGAAACACTGTTGGATGAACGCTCACCATAAAAAAACTCCCCCCTCATAAACGTTTATTTTGCTATCGAACTTCTTGATAAGATCGGATGAAGGGAAAACACAAATACCAGCTTGATCCAAAACTTCTGTAGCTCACAAAAAGTTTTTAATGGTCAATCAACACTGTTTCCTGGAGTGTAATCCACTTGAGATTTGGATCTAGCTCATTTTTTGGGGGGCCATACCCTAAAATAAGCTGGAAAAACTGATGGATAGAGTGGATATACAATACATATATCAAGGTGGGCCCCACATGGATAGGAATCCGCTCCAAAACATAAAGGGAAACTGTGTGAACTTTTTTTTTTACATTGTTCTGGTGGTGTGGCCCACCAAGCTTTAGATTGCACTCATTTCTGTGCAGCATGGTGAAGGTGCACCTGATTAACGGAGTGGATCTCACTCGATCAAAATATGGTGTGCTGCATTAGAGTTTTGGTGTTTTACCTTCTGCATGTAACAGGCTTTGCAGAGGATTCTTGACTTGTGCGTGTGTGTGCATCCACTTTGTAAATCATCAACCCAAAATTGAAGCAGTTTCGAAGCTCAAGTGGACCACACCATATGAAATAGTGGACATTCAATGTCCACCGTTGAAACCTTACCAGGGTTTACATAATGTTTATTTACCATCCAACCTGTTGGTAAGGTGACATAGGCCTGAATGAAGGGAAAACACAATTATCAGCTTGATCCAAAACTTTTGGTGATCTGCAAGAAGCTTTTTAATGGCAGGCGTTTCAATCACCACTGTTTTTGTGGTGTGGTCCACTTGAGCTTTTGATCTGCTTCATTTTTGGCTTGGGCCTTAAAATGTGCTGGTAAAACTAATGGACAGCGTGGATAAAATGCATACATCATGGTGGGCCCTACAGCACCGTGTCACCCCCAATCTGCCTCCATGTTGAATGTTCATACCATCTGCCCACAAACCCCGCAATTCATGTGGTTTGGCTAACATAATGGTCTTGGTCGCATTAGCTTGGCTTTCAGGACATGCAACTTTCACGGTGAGGTGTACAAATCAAGGTGGGCCCGCACATGATTGGTGTGGAATAACCAGGCACGGCTCGGTCTGTCTGTTTTGACCGCTCATTTTAGGGCAGGATTCAAAAAATGAGGCAGATCCAGATATTCGGTGGACCACACCACAGGAAACAGTGGTTATTAAATATCCACCATGTTCTTGGGCACCACTGAATGTTTATTTGCCACCCAACCTCATAAATATCAGCCTGATCCGAAACTTTTGTGGCCACAGTAAGTTTTTATTGGTCAATCACCATGGTTGTATTTGCTTCTTTCTTAGGATCATGCCCTAAAATGAGTTATCAAAATGGATGAACAGCTTGGATGTCAGTAGAGCTGGATAACAAGTCGAGTTGAATCATGTTGGGCTTGGCTTGTGTGCGGCTCAGTCCCAGGACACATTGGCTTGTTTGTGGTTTGGTATTGGAATCAAGTCAGACTTTTATATCATGCTATCAAGCTGAGTTCAAGATGCCTTTGAGCTTGAGCTTTTCGAGCTTAAATTGAGTTAAGAGTTGAGTTTGGTAACAATTGAGAGTTTAACTGAGAGTAAAAAATATTACAAGACATGATACTAACATAGAGTTTAAAATATTACAAAAGCATTAAGTATTTATGCAAAAGCATATATAAGCAAAACATAAAAGTTGTTTGCACATCATTCCAACACCCAAATACATATTATATAGTTTGGGGGGGGGGGGGGGGGGGGGGCACGTAATTAATATAATGGGGGGGGGGGGGGACACGTAATTAATATAATATATTTATTATTATTAATATAATATATTTATTATTATCAAGACAAGCCGAATCAAGCAAAGCTGAACACGAGCTGGGCTGGGCTTGTGTGCTGCTTGAAACTCCAATCAACCTGAAATTTTAGCTTAACTTGTCTAGCTTCAATTTAAGCAGAATCAAGCCCAAACGAGCTGAGTCAAGCCCAGCCATCAAGCTGGCTTGGCTTGTGTCCAGCTCTAGGTGTAAGGCACATTCATCGTGGTGGGCCCCACATTCAGGGATCCACCAACCTCCTTTTTAAATAAAGGTGGGATCATTCCACCAGAAATTTTATTGATTGTAAAAAAAAAAAAAAAAAAAAACGACTGTAGTGGGGCCCATGGTTAGTCCAAAACCATTGATATGGTGGGCCACCATATATGGCCCGTGCACCAAGAAAATGTTCAGATGAACGGACAACGAATACATTCCTGATTTAATAAGGTTGGGCCGAAGCTTAAATGATCCAAACCACTGATATAACAGATTGAAAGATTGTGGTCATGGAATCTTTAGCCCATGAGTGGGGCCAAGGTTCCCTGACCCAAGACGATCCTAGCCATTAAAGAAACATCTTATCCATTAAAAAGAGAGAGAATTTGGAAGATCAGAACCGTAAAAACAAAAACTTGCCCGATCATGATTCATAACCGCTTGTCCAATCATAACAGTAAAAATAAAAATTACTTGCCAAATCAAATTGAAAGATCATAGTCATGAAATCTTTAGCTGATGAGTCGGGCCCAAGATGATCCTAGCCATTAAAGAAATATCTTATCCATTAAAAAGAGAGAGAGGGTTTGGAAGATCAGAACCGTAAAAACAAAAACTTGCCTGATCATAACCGTAAAAAATAAAAGCGGGGCGTTGCGAGAATCGAACTCGCGACCTCTTGCACCCAAAGCAAGAATCATACCACTAGACCAAACGCCCATTGTTACTTTTATATGTTTAAAATCGATATGAATGGTGTAGATAGCCTTTGCACCAAGAAAATCTTCAGATTAATAATCAAAGAAGACATCCCTGATTCAATAAGGTGGGGCCTAAGATTCAATAATCCAAACCACTAATATAATAGGTCCACCCAAGATGGCCAATGCTCCAAACTTTTTTGGATTGAGAGATCACAGTCATGAAATCTTTAGCTGATGAGTTGGGCCCAAGAAGATCCTAGCCATTAGAGGATTTGGAAGATCAGAACCGTCAAAACAAAACAACTTGCCCAATCATAACCGCAAAAACAAAAATTACTTGCCCAAACAAATTGAAAGATCATAGTCATGAAATCTGTAGCTGATGAGTTGGGCCCAAGATGATCCTAGCCATTAAAGCAACATCTTATCCATTGAGAGAGAGAGAATTTGGAAGATCAGACTCACGACCTCTTGCACCCACTTCTAGAAAGTAATGGCTGTATGTGGAGCTGTGTAAGTCCACATGCAGTCGTCGTATATAAAAGACGGACTTTCCTGTGTTCCCCCGCCTAGTGAGAGCCCTTCAGACGGTAGCTCTGTGGGGCCCACTGCTGTGTCCTGAGAAATTCATTTCATCTATGAGTTTTGCTAAAAATGAGGCAGATACAAAACTAAGGTGGGCCACACCAAATAAAATACTGGAGATGGAAGAACCGCCCACCGTTGAAATCTTCCTGAGTCGAACGTGATGTTATCACCACGGATGACTACAGTCTCCAGTTACCAATGCCCACTTATCTTCTCTCTCTCCCCAATGGATTGTGTGCTAAGCAACACAATTTTTAACGTATGTAACTTCTCAAGGCCCACCATGATTTGTATTAGATCTACACCGTCCATCAATTTTTTCAGATCATTATAAAGCATGAGCCCAAAAATGAGGCACATCCAAAGCTCAAATGAACCACACCATAGAAATTAATGTGAAAAGCCGACTCTGGAGGCACCAATTTCGGGAGACAAGCAGGCACTGAGATCAGGCAATGAATAATGACGGAGTAGCTTTCCTTAGCTAAAACGCGTGTACACGACCGCTCATATCCACGCCAAACGTGTGCCATCATGGCCCACAGATACAAAATCCAAACGTGTGGCTCAGAGAAACTTGACTCAAGTTTTCTAACCCTTATACTTGTTCGTAATATCGTGCCCCACCAGATGAATGGACCAGATTTTTTTTTTTTTTTTTTTTGGTTGAGAACATCTACACAATCTGACCGACCTGATGTATGTCTGGGATATTGCACGCGTCTGCCACGCTCGCTCATGTGGTGGAGTCTGCATGAGCCGGCTTGTACACGCGGGGTGCTTCGCAAAGCTCATGATCTCACGAGAAGAGATTGTGTACCGCACCTTGGCACGTCACCCAAAGCAAGAATCATACCACTAGACCAAACGCCCATTGTTACTTTTTTATGTTTAAAAATTTTCATAATCAAAGATCAGCACGTTTTGGGTCCACCATCAAGATCCCTTGCGTACTGAGTAAACTCTGCGTGGTCCACCGTGATTTATGTATGTCATCCACTCCGTTCATCCATTTTAACAGATAATTTTATGGCTTTAGACAAAAAAACTAAGTATATATAAAGCTTAAGTGGACCACACCACAGGAAACAATGTGAATTGAACCCGTACCATTGAAAAATTCTTGGGGGCCACGGAAGTTTTGGATCAAGCTGATATTTGTTTTTCTCCCTTCATCAATGTCTGCGTGATCTTATGAGCAGGTTGGATGGCAAATAAACATCACTGCGGCCCTTAGAAAGGTTTCAACGGTGGAAAATCATTATACCCACTGTTTCATGTGGTATGGTCCACCTGAGTTTTGGATATGCTTAAACGCAAGCTGCCTAGATTTTTGCCCAAACATAGTATTCTCAAGGTGAAGGATGATGCCTAATCCTAGCCCTCAAATTAGTGGTTATGAGTGGACAGTAGAATTGACGGTTCATGATCACAGAAGCAACGGTCGGATCATCTAATTCAGGTGTTCTACTAACAACCGTCCATCATGATATCAAACACTAAGTGGATGGTTATAATCAGATCCACCATTCCTCTTGCAACTTGTGAGGCCTGTGTCCTTTCTCTGGTCTCACAGGCCCACTGTAGATGGCCTATGTACTGAGCCAGAATTCAATAATCCAGACCACTGATATAACATAGCCCATGCACCAAAACTGCTTCATATTGATAGACCCTAGCCATGAAATCTTTAGCCCATAAGTGGGACCCACGGTCCAATAGCCCAAACCAATGATATAATAGGTCCATCTTAGATGGATAGCCCCATGCACCAAGAAAATCTTTAGATTAACCATTAAGAAGTCATCCCCGGTAGAATAAGGTGGGTCCCGAGCTTTAGTAATTCAAACCACTGATATTACAGGCCCACCCATGATGGCCTATACTCCAAACTTCTATTGATTGAAAGACCATAGTCATGAAATCTTTAGCCGAAGAGTGGGGCCCGAGATTAAGTAATCCAAACCATTGATATGATGGCCTTGCCATAGACCACCTGTGCTGTGCACCAAAGGTTCTTTTGAATGGAAGATCCTAGCCCATAAAAAATTTCCAGATAGAGAGAGAGAGAGAGAGAGAGAGAGAGAGAGAGAGATTTAAGCAGGGCTTGATCCTAACCGTAGGATCGTAAAGGTTTTACTCGAGCAGTGATGGCTTTTGGTTTTTTTTTTTTTATCAGGGATCAAGGCAAGATGGGCGTTGCGAGAATCGATCTCGCGACCTCGTGCACCCAAAGCAAGAATCATACCCCTAGACCAAACACCCATTGTTACCTTTATACGTTCAATAATTGAACCCAACATGGAGATGATCAGATCTTGAAAATCAGGATGATCCACTCGTTAGGTGGACCATGCCTATTTTTTGAGCTAGAACAACAGCCATCCATCTATCTCGATGGTGTGGACCGCCAATGACTTCACCGGTCCGCACCAGGTGAGCTTCATCGTAGAGTCCACCATTTGCATGGCTCGATTATCCTACGTGCATGGCTTGATTATCCTACGTGAGTTGCACGTGAGCAGGAAAGTGTACCTATTTGAGCCTTGGATGGATGGACCCTGGTGCGAAAGCCACACTAATACATCAATCCAAGCCCTCAAATTAGTGGTCATGAGTGGATAGTAGAATTGATAGTTCATGATTACACAAGCAACGGTTGGATCATCTAATTCAGGTGTTCTACCAACAACCGTCCATCATGATAGCAAACACTAAGTCGATGGTTATAATCAGATCCACCATTTCTCTTGCAACTTGTAAGGCCTCTGAGGTGCCACCGTGATGTATGGGTTTTATCCACAACGTCCATCCATTTTTCGGTATCATTTTATATTACAATCCCCAAAATGAGGCAAATCCAAGTGAATTACACAGTGGGGATTAAATGCCTACCGTTGAAAAATTCTTGGTGGCCACAGAGGTTGATACTTACGTTTTATATGAACTTATGAACAGGTTGGATGGAAAATAAACATCATGGTGGGCCCTGGGAAGGTTTCAACGGTGGGAAACATTAATACCACTGCTTCCTTATGGACCACTTGAGCCTTGGATCTGCTTATTTTTGGGCTTATAGCCTAAAATGATAGGGGAAAAAAAAAAGAACGGTGTGGATCAAATCCATACACCATGGTGGCCACTCAAGAGTCCCATTCCATCCCGATCTCGGAAAAGGCGAGGTTAGTATCCAATCCGCGTCCGTCCCAATTGCTGCACCGGCGATCAAGTCAGTAGTCATTGGATGATCCAGGGTGCCGAGGATATGTACAGTGTCCTCGGCCCTGAATTCCTATGATTAATATTGGATATGAGCTTAAATGTTCAGATCAACAGACAAAGAAGACATCCCCAATTTTATAAGGTTAAATCGTCCAAACCACTGATATAACAAGCCCACCCCAGATGGCTTATGCTTCAAAGTTCTTCAGATTGACGGATTGTAGTCATGGAATCTTTAGCCCATGAGTGGGGCCAATGTTCCCTGACCCAAACCATTAATATGATGGGCCCACTGTAAATCGGAAGATCCTAGCCGTTAAATAAAATATTCTTAAAATCGGAAGATCCTAGCCGTTAAATAAAATATTCTTAAAATCGGAAGATCCTAGCCGTTAAATAAAATCTTATCCATAAAAACGTCAAGTGGGGCACAAGGTTCAGGAACCCAGACCACTGATTTATGGGCCCACCATTGACTATAAAAAAAATTCAAGTGGAGCCCAAGGTTCAGTTAACCCAAACCACTGATTGATGGGCCCACCATAGACTGCCTGTGCACCAAATATTCTTCAAATTGGAAGATCTTAACCATTAAAGAAAATCTTGTCCATCGTCGATGCTCTAGGTTCAATTAACTGAAGCCCAAACTTATCCTGGCCATGAAATCTTTAACCCATAGGTGGGGCCCATGGTTCAATAGCCAAACCATTGATATGATGGACCCACCATAGACGGTCCATGCACAAGAAAATCTTCATATAATTATCAAAGAAGATATCCGAGGTTCAATAAGTTGGGGCCCAATAATCTAAACCACTGATCTAACAAGGCCACCCAAACCATTGATAAATGGGCCCACCATTGGCAGCTGGTGCACCAAATATTCTTCAAATAGGACGATCCTAGCCGTTAAAGAAATAATATCCAATCCATAAAATAGAGAGAGAGAGAGAGAGAGAGAGAGAGAGAGAGAGAGAGAGAGAGATCCTAGCCACCAAAAGAAGATCTAAGCAGGGATTGAAAGATCCTAGCCATGAAATCTTTAGCCCATAAGTGGGGCCCAAGGTTCAATAGCCCAAACCATTGATGTGAATGGCGTAGATGGCCTTTGCACCAAGAAAATCTCCAGATTAATAATCAAAGAAGACATCCCCGATTCAATCAGGTGGGGGCCTAAGATTCAATAATCCAAACCACTAATATAATAGGTCCACCCAAGATGGGTAATGCTTCAAACTTCTTTGGATTGAGAGATCACAGTCATGAAATCTTTAGCTGATGAGTTGGGCCCAAGAAGATCCAAGCCATTAGAGGATTTGGAAGATCAGAACCGTAAAAACAAAACTACTTGCCCAATCATAACCGTAAAAACAAAAATTACTTGCCCAAACAAATTGAAAGATCATAGTCATGAAATCTTTAGATGATGAGTTGGGCCCAAGATGATCCTAGCCATTAAAGCAACATCTTTTCCATTGAGAGAGAGAGAATTTGGAAGATCAGAACCATAAAAGAGAATATGTGGCCGATCATAACCGTAGAAACAAAAAATTAAAATAATAATAATACTGGGGCGTTGCGAGAATCGAACTCGCGACCTCTTGCACCCAAAGCAAGAATCATACCACTAGACCAAACGCCCATTGTTACTTCTTTATGTTTAAAAGTTTTCATAATCGAAAGATCAGCACGTTTTGTGCCCACCATCAAGATCCTTTGCGTACTGAGTAAACTCTGCGTGGTCCACCGTGATTTATGTATGTCATCCACTCCATTCATCCATTTTAACAGATAATTTTATCGCTTGAGACAAAAAACTAAGTATATAAAAGCTTAAGTGGACCACACCACAGAAACAATGTGAATTGAACCTGTACCATTGAAAAATTCTTAGGGGCCACGGAAGTTTTGGATCAAGCTGATATTTGTTTTTCTCCCTTCATCAATGTCTGCGTGATCTTATGAGCAGGTTGGATGACAAATAAACATCACTGCGGGCCCTAGAAAGGTTTCAACGGTGGAAAATCATTATACCCACTGTTTCCTGTGGTATGGTCTACCTGAGTTTTAAATATGCTTAAAGGCAAACTGCCTAGATTTTTGCCCAAACATAGTATTCTCAAGGTGAAGGATGATGCCTAATCCTAGCCCTCAAATTGGTGGTTATGAGTGGACAGTAGAATTGACGGTTCATGATCACAGAAGCAACGGTCGGATCATCTAATTCAGGTGTTCTACTAACAACCGTCCATCATGATATCAAACACTAAGTGGATGATTATAATCAGATCCACCATTCCTCTTGCAACTTGTGAGGCCTGTGTCCTCTCTCTGGTCTCACAGGCCCACTGTAGATGGCCTATGTACTGAGCCAGAATTCAATAATCCAGACCACTGATATAACATAGCCCATGCACCAAAACTGCTTCATATTTATAGACCCTAGCCATGAAATCTTTAGCCCATAAGTGGGACCCACGGTCCAATAGCCCAAACCATTGATATAATAGGTCCATCTTAGATGGATGGCCCCATGCACCAAGAAAATCTTTAGATTAACCATTAAGAAGTCATCCCCGGTTCAATAAGGTGGGTCCCAAGCTTTAGTAATCCAAACCACTGATATTACAGGCCCACCCATGATGGCCTATACTCCAAACTTCTATTGATTGAAAGACCATAGTCATGAAATCTTTAGCCGAAGAGTGGGGCCCGAGATTAAGTAATCCAAACCATTGATATGATGGCCTTGCCATATACCACCTGTGCTGTGCACCAAAGGTTCTTTTTGAATGGAAGATCCTAGCCCATAAAAAATTTCCAGATAGAGAGAGAGAGAGATATTTAAGCAGGGCTTGATCCTAAACCGTAGGATCGTAAAGGTAAAAATAAATCTTAGCCGTAGGATCATAAAGGTAAAAATATAAAAGTGCTTACCTCGAGCAGTGATGGCTTTTGGTTTTTTTTGGTATCAGGGTTCAAGGCAAGCGGGGCGTTGCGAGAATCGAACTCGCGACCTCTTGCACCCAAAGCAAGAATCATACCACTAGACCAAACGCCCACCGTTGCCTTCACATGGTTATGCATTTCTTATAATTTGTATTTTTACTGCGTTTGGACCTCTGCATTTTGGGCCCACCATGTATATGCCTATCTTGAAAATCAGGACGATCCACTCATTAGGTGTACCATGATTATATTCTGAGCTGGATCAACGGCCATCCATTTGTCTCAATGGTGTCAGCCACCAATGACTTTACCGGCCTGATTTTTCACACGAGCTGAGTTTCATGGTGGGGCCCACCATTTGCATGGCTCGAATGTCCATGCATGTTAACGTCAGTTATCCTACCCTCCCTGCATGGGACAATGACAGATCCTGATCATTACTGAGGTGGGCCGTATCAAGTTCATCTTCTTATTGGCCCATCTGATGATAGGATCTGTCTTAATCTCATCCCATGGAAAATACATTTTGGATGATCCTAACCGTTTATCCAGGGTGCCCAAGGATATGTCCAGTGTCCTCGGCCCTGAATTCCTATGATTGATTTTGGATGATCCTAACCATTTATCTGGTGGGGTCTATTATGGATGGACCATGCTACCAAAAATCTCCAAGATGGGGAGATTCAAATAACAATTCTGACATTTTGGTTGATTGTAGAGCCATGTTTATTTTCTCTTGGTGGAGAGGGGCTTTGGACTCCATGAGTTGGTAAAATTCTGAAACTCCCCAGCGTATTTTCAAATCTCTCCTAATCTGCCCGGGGAGTTAGATTGTCCTAAATCCTAATATTCGATCCGACGGATCCGATTATCCATCCGAATCTGATTTAATTGGATCGAATTTAAATTGGATTTTGATCAACATCCAATCCATTGACAGCCCTACGATGCAGACGTGGCACATATGTGTCAATGTCCGTCGCATATATTTGTCCAACTGGCCTGATCATCTTCTAGGGGAAAGTAGCTTGAACTTTTATTGGATTTTCTATAATTGACCACATCTCTTAGTGGACGTGAATTGGGAACTAGCGTCACCATGACATAACTAGAGATGGGCGGTCTTGACAGGGGCTCTGTGGAGCCCACCTCTATGTATGTATTTTATCCACTCTGTCCATCCATTATGACAGGTCAATTTTGGAAATGAGTGGCAGATCTAAGGCTCAACTAGACCACACCATAGGAAATAGTAGGGATGGAATGCCTACTAATATTGAAAACATCATGGGGGCCACAAAAATTTGAATTAAGCTAATATTTATTCAAATCTGTTTAGCCTTATGAATTGGTTGGATGGCAAATAAAAATTATAGTAAGGCCCAGGAAGGTTCTAACAGTGGGCGTCATTGTCATCGCTACTTCATGTGTTTGTATTACTCAATAGTATGATCTGCCTCATTTTTTAGCTCTTGCCCTAAAAGGATCTGTCAAAATGAATGGACAACATTGATAAAATACATGCATCATGGTGGGTTCCATAGAGCCCATGCAGGATTGTCCTTAGGATTAGTACTGGTTGGATTAGTATGCGATTTGCTTGAATTTTGAATTAATGAAGAGATCTGGCCAATCATAGAAAACACAATGTGCATTCAACTTTAATTAATTTCTCGAGGAATTAGAAGACTGGAAATTTTTTCCCAACATTCGTGTGAATGAAGTAAACTTTTAAAATTGCAGGTGACTCTAGTGTAGCAGCTGTGAGATATCTTTTGTATCCTGCAACCATACTTCGGGTGTGGCACATGATGCACGTGGAGAGAAATCTATTGAAAAGAGAAGTTTGGAAGGAAAGTATGAGGGGAGAGAGATCATGTGCAATGCATGTAGAGAGAGGGAAATAGATGGAGATTGATTGAGTGAGAGTTAAGATGGAGAAAAGAAAGTCCATGCACCATGCCTTTTATTTTCTTTTTTATCTTGGAAGAATTGTTAAATTACAAAAATACAGTTTTCATGTTATCCACTCCTGCAACTAAATTGCAAAAAGGTAAAATTGTCTAACCTATGCGGCTTGAAGGATTTTTATAGAAAAATGAAAAGTATAACAAATTATGATTTATTTATTTTATTTTATTTTGCTCTCAATATATCTCACTTTCATTTAGGAATTTTTTGTTTCATTGATTACTACATTAATGCAAAAGGAAATGTGCAATGATCATGAATTATTTTCCTTGCCCTGACAACGGATGCGGATTAGCTACTGACAAGTTGAGTAGCGCTACTGAAGTTATGTCACCGCAGTCTGTAGGCCCTAGAATGATGTATGTGTTGTATCCACACCGTCTATACATTTGGAGAGACCATTTTAAGGCATGACTCAAAGAACGAGGAAGATCCAAAGCTCAAGTGTATCCCACCACAGAAAACAGTGGGGACAGTAACATCCACCGTTGAAAACTTCTTAAGAGCCACAGAAGTTTTCGATCAAGCTAATATTTTTGTTTTCCCTTCCTTCATGTCTGTGTGAACTTATGAACAGGTTGGATCTCAAATAAACATCATGGTGGGCCTAGGAAATTTTCGACAGTGGATGTCACTATCCCCACTATTTTCTGTGGCTGGATCCACTTGAGCTTTGGATATTCCTCATTCTTTTAGTCATGCCCTAAAATGGTCTCTCTAAATGGATAGACGGTGTGGATACAACACATACATCATGCTGGGGCCCACGAACTATGGTGACATCACTTTAGTAGCGAGATTCGCTACTTAACTTGTCAGTAACTAATCCGCGTCCCCTGACAACATCTAAATTGAGAGTCCAAATCCTCTGTTGAAACTGAGCAGAGAAACCTTGCTCATCACTTCTTTGATTGGTCCAGTTCATCCTGACTGTGTCAGAGATTCTCTGACACAGTCAGGATGAGCTGGACCAATCAGAGCAGCAGAAGCAGAGGTTCTCTACTCGGTTTCAACAGAGGATCCAGATTTCTAAATTAGGGGCGCGAATTTGTGAACTCGACAATAGCCGAGTTTTGCTACTAAAGTGACGTCACCACATTATGTGGGCCCCACCATGATGTATGTTTTGTATCCACACCGTTCATCCATTTGGAGAGATCATTTTAAGGCATGATCCAGAGAATGAGGCAAATCCAAAGTTTACGTGGACCCCAACACAAAAAGTAGTGGGGATTGAGCGCCTACCATTCAAAACTTCTTTGGGCCACAAAAGTTTTCGATCAAGCTGATATTTGTGTTTTCCCTTATTCCATGCCTGTGTTAACTTATAAACTAGTTGGATCTCAATTAAACATCATAGTGGACCCTAGGAAGGTGTTAACGATAGGTGTCACGGTCCCCACTATTTTCTATGGTGGAGTCCACTCGAACTTTGGATCTGCGTCATTCTTTGGCTCATGCCCTAAATTGATCTCTCCAAATGGATGGATGGTGTGGATACAATACATACATCATGATGGGGCCTGCAGAAAGAAAGTTGTGACATCACTTTAGTAGCAAAACTTGCTACTGTCAAGTAGCTAATTGGTGTCCTCCTGAAATTAATTGGACAATTGATTCTTGTGTTTAGTTTATCGATAATAAAATTATAATAATAGCATTTTTACATTCCTTCAATGTTAAATCATCACCAAAATAGACTATCATAGTTATTTAGGGCATGTTTGTTTTTTTAATTAATATGATAAATGCAATATAAATGGGTAAGTATTATTTACTCTTGTGTTTAAAAGCTTTTGTGCTATAATCGAAAAAAATGATGATTTTTTCACTAAAATATGTGGGGCCCACTATTATGTATGTTCTTGATCTGCATTGCCCATTTGTTTGTCCCTTTCATTTTAGGGCATGAACTCAAAAAATGAGGCAGATCCAAAGCTTACGTGGCCCACAACACAGGAAACAGGGGGTATTGAACGATTATCACTCATTTCTTTTGTGAGATAATAGAAGTCTTGGTTCAAGCTTATTTTTATGTTTTCCCTTCATCCACATTTGCGTGACATTATGAATAGGTTGGATGGCAAGTACATATCCCTATGGACCCTAGGCTCATTTAAAATTTCAATGGTAGGTGTTCAATTCCCCTTGTTTCTTGTGGTGTGGTCCATTTAAGCTTTGTATTTGTCTCTTTTTTTTACTCGTGTGTAAAATGAGCACATAGAACATATGGATGGTAGATTATGTTAATGGGTCTTAACGAGTCAACCCGTTAGTGACCCGACACGATAAGGCTGAACCCGAACACGGATTTTTTTCGTGCAAGTTTCATGTGGGTTAACGAGTCGTGTGGAATTTTGTCAGGCTTAATTTATAATTTATTTAAAAAAAACAAATAGGCATGTAGTCTCGAGGTTTTACAATAATAGTAAGGAAGCGTTTAACATCTCTATTAATAAGAGTTTATTTGCTTATTAAAAAAAAATTAAACTCTTATTTTGGAAATAGACTATTTGGTAAAGCTCTAATTTTAAAGATTATAATTTTAGAAATTAGTAAAAAAACTCTTAAGGCTCATTTGCATCTCTACTCTAATTCAATAAGAACTTTTTAAATAAAACCTACTCCAATAAGCTCTTTGTATTCCAGCTCTTATTTTAAATAATCTTGTTTAGTAAAATCACGTTTTCAAGTCCGAAAAAATATCTCATTTGAAATAAGCACGTTTGGTTAAGCCTTCAAATAAAAGCTTTTGTAAGAGGTAGTTAATGTCATTTTTAAAGATTACAACTTTATTTTATGAGCAATCCAAATGGTTGTTTTGATGGATCTAATTATAGATGAACTATGCCACAAATAACAAAAGAATGGATGAGTACAATCTTCATATTTTAAGATATTTAGGTTATCCATTATCTCGTACATTAGATGTAGATCAACAATCATATGGAGCCCACCTTTGACGTGGACCATCCATTGTGAGCCAAGCCTTCAAAGTGGGCCATCCATCATACAAGACCCGTCTTGGATGTGGACCATTCATCATCAGAGGCCCAACTTGATGTAGGTCATCCATAATGTGGGGCCCACCATCAATACTAATTATCCTTTATGTAGGGGCCCTCAGTGTCCACTACCTATTAACCATCATGTGGAGTCCAAATTTTATGTGTCCATAGCGTGGGCCCTACCTTTGAAGTGGATTGTCTCTTATGTGGGGCCAATTTTTAATATCCACCATTCATCACATGGGGCACACCTTCTATGTGGATCATCCATCATGTGGCACACTTTAGATATGGGTCATTCATCACGTGAGAACTTGGATGTGGACTGTCTATTAGGTGGACCCCACTTGATGTGGACCGTCCATTATGAGGGGCCACACTTTGTTGCGGGTCATCCATCATGTGAAGCCCACTCTGTCCATTATGTGAGCTCACCTTGATGTGGACCATTCATTATGAGGGGCCCCAACTTCAATATGGGCCATTCATCATGTGACCCACCTTCAATGTCAACCGACCATCATGTGGACCCACCTTTAACGACCATCATCCATCATGTGAGTCCCACCTTTGATGTGGACTACCCATCAAATAGGACCCACTTGATGTGCATATTCCGTCATATTGGGCCACACTTCGATGCGAGCCATCTATCATGTGGGGCCGACCTTTGACGTGAATCGTTCATTATGTAGGCCCACTTTGATGTGGGGGCCCATGTTTAATATAAGTCGTTCATCATGAGGGGCCCACCTTTGATGTCCACCATCCATCATTTGGGTCCTACCTTTATTGCAGACCATCTATTATGTGGGACCCTCCTTTTATGTCAATCATCCATCACATAGGTCCCACCTTTATTGTGGACCGTCCATGATGTGGAGTCCAACCTTCAGTACGGGTCATTCGTTATGTGTGCCCACCTCCTTCTATCACGTGGTCCCACATTCAATGTCCACCATCCAGCATGTGGGTCCCACCTTTGGTGTGGACCATCCATTTGGTAGTGCCTACTTGATGTGGATTGTCCATCATGTGTGGCCACATTCTGATGCAAGCCATCCATCGTGTGGGGCTCACCTTTAACGTGACGATCATTATGTGGGCCCACCTTTGATGTGGACCATTCATCATGCGGGGCTCACTTTCAGTATGAGTTGTTCATCGTGTGGGCCTGTCTCGAAGAGATTATAAAGAAAGGAGAAGAGGGTAAGATGGGAATTACTTGAAAAGTTTAAGGACAAACTTATCAAAAAATTAGTCCATAATGTCTACCTTTTAAAGCCAAATAAATTGATTAACCTCCCCCCCCCCCCCCCCCCCCCCCCCCCCCCCCCCCCCCCCCCCCCCCACCCCAAAAAAAAAAAAAAAAAAAAAAAATCAACTTATGAAATTGAAGCTTATTTGTTACTTTTTAAATAAATAAGCACTTTGATTAGACTTTTACCAAATAGTTTAAAAACTTATTTTTTCATAAATAAGTCAATAAGCTCTGATTTATAGAGATGCCAAATGCTCCCTTAAAAAATAAATGATGAGAAGGTCACCTTTTCTTTAATAACTTGTTTGGCTTAAGTGGGTAGACATTTTTAGTTAGTTTTTTAACAAGTTTGTCTTTAAACTTTTAAAGTAATTCCCATCTCACCCTCTTCTCTTTACAATCTCTCTAAAGTGGCCCCACATGATGGACCCGTATTGAAGGTGGGGCTCCACATGATGAATGGTCCACATCAAGGTGGACCCACATGATACAATGTTGACATCAAAAGTGGGCCCACATGATGAACGATCCATATTGAAGGTTGGGCAACACATGATGGACAATCCACGGCAAAGGTGGGACCCCACATGATTGATGATGAACATCAAAGGTGGGTCCCATATGATGGATGGCCCACATAAATACGTGGCCCCACATGATGGACTATCCACGTCAAGTGGGCCCCACATGATGGATAATCCGTGCAAAGGTGGGACTCACATGAAGGATGATGGACATCAAAGGTGGGCCCGCATGATGAACAACCCATCTTGAAGGTGCCCCCACATGATGAATGGTTCACATCAAGGTGAGCCCACATAATGTATGATTCACATTAGAGGTAGGCCACACCCCCGCATGATGGATGGCCCACATCAAAGTGTGGCCCAGCATGATGGACTATCAGACGTTAAGTGGGCCCCACTTGATGGACATTCCACATTAAATATGGAATCCACATAATGGACGATGGACATCAAAGCTGGGCCCACGTGGTGGACAATCGACATCACAGGTGAGCCCACATGATGAACGACCTCTCTTGAAGGTGAGGCCCTGCACAATGAATGGTCCACTTCAAGGTGGTCCACATAATGGATGGAGTGGGCCCCACATGATGAATGGCCCACATCAAAGTGTATCCCCCTGTGGACTGTCCACATTAAGTGACCCCCACCTAATGGATGGTCGAGATGTAAGGCCTTGCATGATAGATGGTCCATATCCAAAGTGGCCCAACATGATGGATGATCCACATAGAAGGTGCCTCCCACATAACGAATGGTGGACATCAAAAGATGGACAACCCACTTTGAAGGTGGGGCCCACAGGATAGACACATCAAAAGTGGGCCCCACATGATGGACAACCCACTTTGAAGGTGGGGCCCACAGGATGGACACATCAAATGTGGATTCCACATCATGAGTAGTAGACATTGAGGTATCCCACATAAAGGAAAATTAGCATTGATGGTGGGCCCCACGTGATGGATAACCTACGTTAATGTGGGCCCCATATAATGGACATTCCACATCAAAGGTCAACAAAAAACTGTCTGAATTGCTCTTGTAATGAAGTAGTTATAATCTTTAAAAGTGGCATCAACTACCTATAAAAAAAAAAAAAAAAAAGATTTTATTTAAACATGTTGCCAAACCTGTTTATCTCAGATAAGATCTTTGTATGATTTTGAAAATGTAATTTACCAAACAAACTTATTTAAAACAGAAGCTAGAAAAAAAAAAAAAGCCCGTTAGAATAACTCTTCGCATATCAGAGTCGAGATGCCAAACGGACCCTAAAATAAATGCAATAATTTACAAATTAATTTACAACTCTTAAAGAGAAGAAATTTGCTACACCCACGGATTGCGTACACTATATACGCATCAATCCCATCCGTGGGTGACGTCCGGATCTAGAAGGGTGTAGAATGCGAAGAGTGTGAGCCTCTCGTCTCCTCTCTCTCTCTCTTCCGATAATCTCTCTCGAATGGCAAGAGATCTAATGCGGATTTCGTGCCAAAGCCTTTTTGCGCTTGGAACTTAGGTGGGGTCCACGATTGATGTTTGTGAGAAATCCACCCTGTTCATTCATTTTGTGAGCTCATTTTAGGATGTGAGACAAAAAATGAGCTGCATCCGAGAATAAGTGAGCCGCACTAGAGGAAAATGTGGGTGCGGAAGGAAGTGGATTGTGTAGGCTCATTTTTTGTCTCACATCTTAAAATTAGCTCACAAAACAAATGGATGGGGTAGATTTCTTGCAAACATCAACCGTGGCCCCACCTAGGTTCCCAGTGCAAGAAGACTTTGGCATGGAATTGGCATCCGATCTCTTGCCATTAAGGAGAGATTCTCGAAAGGAAATCGGGTTGCATGCTCAGTATTCTCTTATCGTACCGAGTAAACTCTGTTGGGCCCATCGAGAATGTATATGGTTTATACACACCGCCCATCCGTTTTTCCATATCATTATATGGGTTGGAACCCAAAATGAAAACATATCCAAAGCTCAAGTGGCCTACACCATGGGAAAAAGTGGGAATGCTGATTTTCACCTTTAAAACCTTTTTAGGGTCCACATTGATGTTAATTTCTCATCCAACTTGTTCACGATATCACACAGACATGGATGAAGGTATAAAACAAAAATAAGCTTGATAAAAAACAAATATAAGTTCAATTCACACTGCTTCATTTTGAAATTTTTATATAGTTCAATTTTTGGGCTTTATACTTAAAACTACCTTATAAAATGGATGGACATGGTAGATATAATACATAAAGTATAGTGGACCCCACAGGTACGCAATCCACTTAAGAGAGAGACTCGCACTCTTTGTATTCTATACCCCTTCCAATCCGGACTAGTTGGGATTAACACACGCAATCCATGGGTGCAGCAAAATTCTTCTTATGTTAAAAACATCCCAGTCTAACTAACTATTTTTGTGTTTGGTCTGGCCATGATAAAATCTGAAGATTTCCTTTCAATTATTTTTCAATTGTAATTACCAGGCAATTAGGGAAACAAACAAGCCCTAAAATATATGAAAGTTCTCCCCCTAAATAGTTGCGGAGGGTAAATTGGTCAAATGAATGAAATGCATGAATTTGTGCCACGTTGGTGATGCCTGTGCTCAACTAAGACTGAAGATTTTTGCCAGCCAGGCCATGGACTGCACTCGCCACCATTTAGTACCAGGAGACAGCTCGTCTTCATACAAATAGGTGCACCTATAGGTTAATCCAGCCGTCCAAATCACGGGCCCCATCATGGATCGAGCATAACATGAAAATCTCACAATCTAAGCCAGATGTGTCTTCGTGCATGATACCACTTTGGTCCCTTTACCAACCTTTTCCTGGACATTGAAATCACTCCCTCCTGCATGCGACACATCATTTTGTCTTTCTATGGTCGGATTCGCTATTGCAAAACAGAATATTCTTTTATTCGAGTTTGTTTTGCAGTATCAAATCCTCAGATGCGGATTGCCTGCGAAAGCCTTTGGCACGCATCTCCTGCACTAGGAATCTAGATGGGGCCACCGTGACGTTTGTGAGAAATCTACGCCGTCCAAACGTTTTGTGAGATAATTTTAGGTGTTGTGACAAAAAAGTAATGGGATCCAATACTCAAGTGGGCCGAAAACGTGACGATTGAAATTCGACAGTTGAAATATTCGTGGGGCCACAAAAGTTTCGAATCAGGATAATATTTGTGTTTTCAGTTCATCTCAGTATTAATGACACTATGAACGGTATGGATGGCATATAAACATCACTTTGGACCCCATAGAGGTTTCAACGGTAGGGATTTCCCTACCCACCGTTTGCTTTAGTGCGGCCCACTTGAGTATTGGATCCCGTTCAAGTTTGGTCGAAACGCCTAAAATGATCTCAAAAAACGGTTGGACGGCGTAGATTTCTCACAAACATCACGGTGGGCCCCACCTAGATTCCGAGCGCAGGAGATGCCTTTCGCAGGCAATCCGCGTCCCAAATCCTCCCAAACAGAAAAAATCTCTTACCGGGAGTTACATGGTCGTCCACCGAAGGATATGTACATTCGACCTCAAGTTCATGAAAATGAGTCCTAATATTTGATGATCTAGACCATTGATCCAGTGGTATCTCACATGGATGAGTTATGATATAAAAATCCCTGGTTCGGAAGATCACAACCCTTCAATAGAAGGCCTAAAAAAGTAGCAGACATTCAAGGAAATGAGCCAGTTATGGAAGGAAGAGAATCTAGAAAAATGGACCAATGCCCATAGAATCCAAGGCCATCGTGGGGTGTTAGTTCGTTCAAGTAGGCAATGGTTTGTAATCCAAGCCATTGATTCGATGGGCCAAACCACGGCTGAGGATACCCCATACTCCCCTAAAACATGGATCTTCTTTTTAACTGAAAGTTGACGGCACTTTGCTGAGCTGATTGCGTGGAGGCGACCGAAGGAAAGGTGTGACGACCTTCCAGTTTGGGATATTTCTGGGGAGCGGATTCCATGTGGGGCCCACCTTGATGCAAGTGTTGTAAATCCGCACGTTTTTCCATCTCATTTGAGGGCGTGGATAAAAAAAAAGCCAAGCAGATACGAATATTGGGTAGACCACACCATGGGAAACAGATCAATGATGAGCACTCAATCAGCATTGTTCGAGATTTGGACACACTTCATTTTTAGGGCCATAACTAAAATGAGCTGAAAATAAGGAAAAACGCAGGAGCTTTGAGTCGCCACCGTGATTTATGACTTTCATCTACACCGTGCATCCATTTTTCCTTATTATCTCAGGATATAAGCCAAAAACTGAGGGAGATCCAAGACACATGTGGACAACACAATGAGGATTAAACTCTTACGGTTGAAAATTTCCTGAGGGAGCTTATATTTGTGTTTTCTCTTCATCCATGTCTATGTAACCTTACGAATGGGTTGGATGGCGAATAAATGTCTTGGTGGTTACTAGGAAAGGTGTGGTTCACTTGAGCCTTGGATCTACCTAACTTTTGTTCCTATCCCATAAAATGCCACTGAAAAATGGATGGACGGTCTGGATGAAAGTGGACAACAGTGTGGACAAAACCCATACATCGCGGTGGCCACTCAAAGCTCCTGCCCATTCCTAGCCGGAGACGGGAGGGTGTAGGATTTGAGATCCTATGTTGGTAAGTACCCTTGTAAGTAGAGCTGTGCATGAGCTAAGCTAGCTCAGTTAGCTCACTCAACTCGGCTCGAACTAGCCCGACTCGAAGGTTGGGTTCGAATCAAGCCGAGCCATTTTTCCAAGCTCGAAATGATTTTCAAGCCAAGCTTGAATCGACTCGGTTCAAAGTTCGACTTGATTGAAGCTTCATTTAGCTTGGCTCGACTCGACTCAGCTATCTTAGGCCCTGTTTGTTAACATTGAAACTTTTTACCTAATGGGGAATTCATAACTTTCCACGTTAATACGCTCTGTACTTTTTTGTCGAATTTTTTCGACGACGGAGATATAGCTTAATGGAGAATATAGCTTAATGGAGAATCCAGAATGTGCTATGCAATTCTTTTAAAAAATTCCAAAATTACCCTGTGGAATAGAGATTTTCTCCTTTGTGTAATCTATAACCCAACTTTTAACATGTGGCACTTCTTTGGACCTATTATGATTTATGTGTTAGATCCATACCATCCATCAACTTTTCTATAATGTTATAGAGCATGATCACAAAAAAAGAAGCACATTGAAAGCTTAAGTCAACCACACCATAGAAAGCCGTGGGGACAATGATGCCCATCGTTGAAACCCTCCTAAGGCCCACCATGACGTTTTTTTGAGATCCAACCTATTCATAAGTTAACACGAGCATGGAAGAAGGGAAAACGCAAATTTCAACTTGATAAAAAACTTCTATGGATCCTAAGAAGTTTTTAATGGTAAGTGTTTAATCCCCCACTATTTTTTGTGGTGGGGTCCACTTGAGCTTTGAATCTCCCTCATTCTTTGGCTCATGCCCTAAAATGATCTCTCTAAATGGATGGACGGTGTGGATGCAATACATAAATCATGATGGGACCTACAAAACTAGTGACATCACAGTCAGTAGCAAATCTGCGTCCGCGAATCTTGGGGGAGCGAATTAAGTGTTACGGGGGAGAGCGGATTAGGTGAGACCCCGGCCTAGGCGGTGCGACCCTTGCCGTGGGGCCCACCTTTATGTATGTATTATGTATCCACACCGTCCATCCATTTTTCCATATCATTTTAGGGGAATATTATAATAGAAAGGAAGCAAATCCAATCATCAGGTGGACCATAACATAGGAAACAGTGGTTATTGACCATTAATGCGCCACAAAAGTTTTGGATGAAGCTGATATTTGTTTTGTCCCTTCATTTCGGCTCATGTGACCTTATCAACAGATTGGATGGTAAATAAACACTATGTAAACATGAAGGTGTGCCCTAATAAGTTTTTAATGGTTGGATGGTCAATCACCATTGTTTCTTATGTTATCGTCCACCTGATAATTATATCTTCTTCAATTGTGGGATAATGACCTAAGATGATATGGAAAAATGGATGGACAGAGTGGATACATAATACATACATCAAAGTGGGCGCCACGACAAACCCACGGTAAGGGCCGCACCGTCTCAGCGGAGCCCGGGGTCTCACCTAATCCGCTCCCATTACGGGGGTAATAGCTTAGTGGGTGTCACCCCTACTGTGGGGTCCACCTTGATGATGGGCTATAAAAGTTTGGATTAAGATGATATTTGTGTGGCCTCTTCATCTAGGTCTTTTTGACCTTATCAACAGGTTAGATGATAAATAAATATTCCAGTCGAATTTATGAAGTTTTTAATGATGGAGATTTAATTATGACTGTTTCAAGGGCAAATGTGTCATATTAACATATTTTAAACATTTCATATGTTAATTAACAAACAAGTTATTATAGATTCAATACTAATTTTTAGACTTTAGACTCAGACTTTAGATTCAGATTTCAGGTTCAAACTTCGACTTCAGATTTAACAAACAGGCCCTTAGTTGGAAACGTATGTTTTTTAGTCCCACATCGGAAGTGGGCAAGGAAATGAGAGGTGAAACTCTCTATAAAAGTAAGTGGGGGGATGCAAATCGGCTTTGGGCCGCCTTCGGGCCTGATTTTTAGTAGTTTTAGGCTTGGCTTTGAGCTGGGCCTATTTAAAATTTTGTTCTTTTCAAACATGAACTCAACTCAAAAGCTCAGTCGAGCCAGCTCGAACATGTCGGTTTAACTCAATGGTTGTGCTGAGCCGAACACAAGCCAATACTATTTAGTGACCGAGCCTAGTTCGAACATGGCTGAGCATGGCTCGTGCTTAGCTCTACTTGTAAGGGCTTGTACTTAAACTGTGTATGCATTCCATTCGTAGAAAAGGCTAAAACCTACCGTTTACATTTTGGAAGTATGTTTTTGGATTAGGCCCTACCTAGGTGATTGGCAAGTGTCATTGCTTTCATATATTTTTGTTTTATTTCGCAAAGTGGATTACACATCTAATGGTTAGAGTGGATCTCGTATTGTGATTTCACAATGGGCCCTATAAAAATTCAACAGTGACAAGTGCATCGTAATATGTATTTGAGATCGGCGCAAACCATTAGTTCTGTAATCCCACGTTAGGGCCAGGGCAAAAAAAAAAAGGCTGAACTTTGATGCAGGTGGGTCACATCAAAGGAAACAGTTTGGAGAGAGATGTCTACTCTTGATTTTTGCTGGACCGTCTATATCCATGAAAATACACCCCACGGTTCCGATATGTATCCTCCCATAACCCTACTCGTACTCATGAAACGGATGGCATGTAGCATGTTTATTTGTCTTGTACATTAGGGCATAGTTGATGAATGTAATGGAATAAGGATACCCCAATGCTAGATTGATGAGCCCCGCCAGTTTTTAATTTCCTATCAATCTGTTGTGCTAGATGAATTTAGGGCATGATCACAAAAATTAAACAAATCCAAATCTCATACGCACCATCCATTTGTGCTAGATCATTTTAGGGCATGAGCCCAAAAATTAAACACCAAATCTTAGCTGGACCATAGGGAATTGGAAACAGCAGTGATTGACTATTTAAAGCTCTGTGGGCTGCAAAAGTTTTGGATCAAGTTGATAATATTGAGGTTTGCGTGGCCTTATCAATAGGTAGAGCTGTACACGAGTTGAGTAAGCTTGAAAAACTTACTTGGCTTGAATCGGATCGGAAGTGAGTTTGGGCTGAGTCAAGTCAATTTTTAAGTGCTTGAATGAATTTGAGTTGAGTACTGAGCAGGGCCACACTCTAACATTAGCTTGGAATTGACTCGATTTGACTCAGCTCGACTCAAATTATTTACTTAGAGTATAAATAATAATAATAAAAAAAACATAATCTTATAGTATATAATCTATCCACCCAGGCACTCCCCTCTTCCCTAATCCTAACCCTCCCTCACTCTCGCTCTGAGCTCGACAACCCGCCACACCAGCCCCCTCCCTCCTAGCTCGATGGTTGAGACAGTTTAAACCAAGTGCCCGAACCGAGCTGAACCAAGCTGGTTTAAATCAAGTTGAGCAAGCCAATAAAGCTAGCTTGACTCGTGCACACCTCAATTTGCACATGCGTGCTCATATGGATGTGCATGCCTCTATGTACGGTAGAATTAGCCAAGTTAAAATAAGCCCCCTTACCACTCACAGTCATGCATGGGGTTGTGCCTACAAGTTACCAAGCACCACGTGAGGAACACGTGGATGGGCCCACAGATAATTGATCCCCACAAATAATTGATCTTGCCCATTAAAATAGGCATGTTTCATTGACGAGGTATAAGGTATAATTTAAAAAAGGAAAATTGTTTGTTAACAAAAAAAAAAAAAAAAAACGAAGCTACCACTGTGGCACGCTTGATGTGTGAAAAGGTCCAATTGTTTGGCAATGGTGTTAAACGGTGATTCCAAGCTTATGGATGGCTTGGATCCTGTAAGCAGGATTTGGATATACACTCGATTTAAGAGTTGAAGAGTTGGCATTTGAGGACTTTTGGGCACACGGGTGGTAAAACCATGCCCGTCATATCAATGGTTTGGATCATTCAACTTTGGGCCCCACTTTGTACGGATGGGTGCTGTTTCATGAAGTGTTTACCTGGCATGGAACTATGGCAATCCAGACTGTACAAAGATTGGTCCTCATTGTGGTGGACACTTCATCAGAATTCACATATTGAATGACCATAGGTTCTTATTTTATCGTTGAATTTGGATCCGATCGTTTTATTTTAGCCATCCATTTTGTAGCCACCAATTGGAGGGTTAAAATCGTGCCGATCTAAATGATTATGAAGTTGAGACCATCCAAAGTGGGCCTACCACTAGACATCTGGATTGACGTCCTGCATGCCACGTGTTCGACGGATGAGACACCACAATTTAAAAAGTAGAGGCTGAATATCACTGCAGTGTCAGGCAAAATTAAAACGGTCGCTGATTTCCTGGAATTTCGAAGGAAGTTCCTCCGATGTGAACCTAGGACGGCCCACTGTGATGTTTTCGAGAAATCCACTTCATCCATTTTGTGAGATCATTCCAGGATATGATACTAAAAAATAAGTTGGATTCAAAACTCAAGTGTTTCTAAGGAGTGAGGATTGAACGACACATTTGAAATATTCGTATGGCCACAGAAGTTTCTAATCAGTCTAGGATTTGTGTTTTCAGTTGATCCTAATAGGAATGACGTTATGAACCGTATGAATGGCCTATAAACATTTCTATTGATGCAAGGGAGGTTTTCATGGTAGGAATCTCACTACCCACCTTTTCCTTTAATGTGCCCACTTAAGTCTTGGATCCGATTTATTTTTGTTTGAATGTCCTAAAATGAGCTAGGGTGGATTTGTTAAAAATATCATAGTAGCCCCCACCTAGGTTCCACTGTAGTAACTTCCTTTGCATGGAATCCGCGTCCAATTAAAACCTGGGTAGTATTTTCATACACTAGTATGAAAATATGTACACATTTACAAAGTCATTGTACGCTTGGAATAAATACAATTCAATCCAAACCGTAAAATCGTGATGCACACTGTAAATTGATAACATACAGCAAAATGCATTGACTGGACAGTCAAAATTTCAAATGATCTTTCTCAACAAAAGACAACCTAAATAAAGGTTACGATCTCATCATCAATCAAATTATAGTTTAAATCCTTCATATAAAACATGATCCATTACTTTGACGGTCTGGATTTAGTTACACACATACCTCATTCAAACTGTCTGTCTGAATGCATATGGATCATCATACTCCAGCGAGTCAATTTCATATACATAAAACAGATTATAGTCACGTTTTTCCCGAGAGTAAGCTCCGATTGGGTCTAATCAAACTACCCTAACACCCACCTGCGCACGATAGCAACCGCGCCTATTTCTTCTTCTTCCTCCAAAACAGAATCGCGCCACCATTTCTCTTCAATTTCTCGTCTCAGTATCTCCCCAATTTATCGTCTCAGTTTAAAACGTTCCTATAAATACCTCTTCTCCTCTTTCCGCTTCCATCTCATCTCAAAATCTCGCTTTCTCTTCCCATTTCTTGCAATATCTAGGGTTTCTTTCACACTCTTCAAGCATCGATGCTGCTGGAACGATTGGATTTCAGACTCTTGAGGTAGGCAGTGGCATTTCCGTAATTTCCTTGTAGTAGCAGAGGCAGAGATGGACTTCGCTTGTACGTTCCCCAGCTCTAGGGCTTCGATTTCGATCGGTTCGGATTCTTCCAGGCTTCAGCACCGATGGTATTGTCGTAATTTTCTCAACGATTCGAGGGTATTTTACAGACCTGCTTTCTCATCTTCCAAGAAGAAGAGGAGAGGAATGATGCTATCTGTTGCTGGGTGTGTAGATTTGGTAGATGGCGATGGCCGTTCTTCTTACTTGGTGGGGCCCACTTCAGGCCTGCTGTGTAAGAAGGCGAAGAGCAGAACTGTGGCTGGCAATTTCGGTAATTTTTCGAATCCGTTGAGGGCATTTACGCGGGTGAGGTGCCAGTCCAATGAGTCCTTGGCCTACGTCAATGGAGGCAACGGCCGAAATTTTGAATACACGGAGAACCTGTCGGAGGATCCTCCCTTGATGCTGGAGGCGGGGCCCGCTACTGGTGAAGATACTGGAGCTGTGGAAGAAGTGGGCCCTGCAGATGGCGATGCACAGGGGTCGGAGGATTTGAGGGAATTGCTGCATAAGGCTGTAAAAGAGCTGGAAGTCGCACAGCTTAACAGCACCATGTTCGAAGAGAAGGCCCAGAGGATATCTGAATCTGCGATTGCAGTGAAGGATGAGGCGGCAAATGCTCAGAACGACATCACGCCAGTCGTCTCTGCCATCCAGATAATCACAGGTGAGGAGGTGGCCGCGAAGGAGGCCGTCCAGAAGGCCACAATGGCCCTCTCAATGGCCGAGGCCCGGATGCAGCTGGCCATTAGGGCATTAGATTCTGCAAAAGAGTTGACAGTCACTGCGGAAACACCAATCCAGGGTGATCCAAATGGCGAAATTGCATCTGGACCATTGTATTTGCTGCGGGACGAGGAAGAGGCGATTTTAGCAGCCCAGGATGAGATTCAAGAGCGTACAATGGCGTTGGCGAATTGCGAGGCGGAGTTGAAACGACTCCAGGTTCGGAAAGCGGAGCTTCAAAAGGAGGTCGATAGATTGAGTGAGGTGGCGGAAGAAGCGCAGATGAATGCCTTGAAGGCCGAGGAAGACGTCGCAAATATAATGCTGCTGGCGGAGCAGGCGGTTGCATTTGAGCTCGAGGCAACACAGCGTGTGAACGATGCTGAGATTGCATTGCAGAGAGCACAGAAATTGGTCACGGTTGTTGATACACCAGATGCTTCAGCTTCTGTGGAGTTACCATGCACCCAAAAGCAGCTTTCAAGTGATGAGTCAGGAGATGAACAAGAGAAGGTGGGTGATGGGGATGTGGCTGATGTCAATGAGTTGGCGGAAGATGGGTCATTGGATGGGGAGATTTTGTTGGATGTTCGACCATTGGATGTTGTTGAGCCAGGTGTCGAAGAGTTCAAGCTGTCTGATGAGTTGCATCATGATCAGGAGAACAGGAAGTTGAGTGGGGAGTCTCTTAAAGAAGTGGAGGTCGAGGCAGAGAATACGAAGCTGTCTGCTTTCCAGATGAAGAAGCAGGAAACACAGAAGGATTTGACAAAAGATGGGTCGTCTTTCAGTGCCCCAAAAGCACTGTTGAAGAAATCCTCTCGGTTCTTTTCTGCATCGTTCTTTTCTTTTGATGTGGAGGGGACAGAGTTCACCACTGCATCAGTTTTCCATGGGCTCCTTGCCACTGCAAAGAAGCAAATGCCAAAGCTGGTACTTGGTGCATTGCTTCTTGGGGCAGGGTAAGCATTTCCAATTCCACTTCTACCTTTGCTTTTGTTCAGCTGATGATTTTTTTTTTTTTTCATTCTTTCTTTTGATGGATAATAAAAAAAGAAAAGAAAAGAAAAAGAAATGGAGCCAGCAATAACAACAAGAACACAACGGAAAACCAAAAAAACCACTGACAACAGGGGCAATGACCACAGCTGAGATAAAGAATGAAAACTGCACCACAAAGCACAATTCCTTCTTTTCTTTCAGGCACTCATTGTCATAATCATGTTAGAGGGAATTGCTATTTTTTTTTTTTTTTTTGTCTTCTTTAGCATTATCCATAAAACGAGAAAGTGTGAGAGGCAATGTGGTTTTCGGGTGCGTTTGGATGTTTCTAAATACCCATTGAGTGTAACACCACTACCCAAATGGACACTGTGTTCGTTTATTCTATTCTTATTCGATCTGGTTGCCTTCTTGGGTGGGTTTTATGGAGGTCCATATGGGCACTATGAATATTCGGCCGAATGCCATTTACGAGCCTGTTTTATTGCAGCTGTAGACATAGCCAGCCAGAATCAGTCATTCAAGAGTGACAATGGCAGCTTTCCTCTATCATGGCAGAATTTTGAAGCTTACAGATTGTTATTGTTGTTTTTTACTTTTTACCGCCGTCATCATATTTGAATGCGACAAGATTCTAATCAAGAAACAATGAATACATCATAGATGATACTAACAGTGTTCGCTTGTCACTCCCTCACAAGTGAGTCCATCGGCCACCATATTGGTACCTCCTGATATACCAGAATCAAGTCTCCAAGGTCCCATCTCATCCTCAAAACCTAACGAATAATATTCCAAGAGGTCTGAGAGCTTCTTTCAACCTGGGCTGACTCTCTTGCAAAGGGAGTGAGGGAAGGCAACACCCAATTAATCAGTGAGACATTTTCTGATATTTGGATTGTAAAGAAAACCATGGATTCCACAAAATAATAATCAGCGAGTTGACATTTTCTGATATTTGGATTGTAAAGAAAACCATGGATTGTGCAAAATAATTTTCATTGGACTTGGAATCTGGGATTTCCCCTTGTGAAACAACAAGACCCAGTAAATTGGAATCCGTTCATGAACAGTGCTGATGGCACTATCACCAAGTAATCATTACTTTTCCCATGTCCACACCTTGTATTCCGCCTATACAAATGAGGACTAAACTCTCTATTGTTAGGAAACCTAGGTGAAGGCTTGAATCATAGGCAGAATGTGGAAGTCCCAAAAGTTGTCACGAGAGGAGAACCAACATGAGTGGAGAAACAACTCTTGGAAGGATTTTGCTAGTGTTTATTTGTCCAACTGTACATCTTTCCAAAATATAAATTTTCCCCTTTGCCAATAGGTAATCAAATTCCTTTCTTGAAACTTTGTATATATAACTCGAGATGTCCACATTTGGGCCATCATGGTGTCTTCCTATTTTCTAATTCCTTGCAACACTTTCAATGTATTTGGGTATATGTTCGGTACCCATCCCGACCCTATTTCTTATGAGTTTCTCCTGAATCTGACCCGATTATTAATTAGAACCAAAAGCTGAATTGTGATTCGATTAACTGAGTTTAATACCTTGGGTATACACAGATCCAATTGCTCATTGTCATCCTTAGTATGATGGATAACCAAGGATGAAATTCAAGCATGCAATATACACCACCACCCTTGTTTCTTCTTCTAAATCGTTCAATATCTAATAAGATGAACCCAATTAGTTGGGACGAGGCTTGGATGATGATGTCGTTGAATATCTAATAAAAGATGACAAAAAGGAAACAAAGAAAAAACTGCTACTCCACCATAGTTATAATCACACGAACGGACTTAGAAACCAACTTTTAATTCTAAAGTAATAGCACATCAAGTTCTTGTAAAAATAAAACCTTTCAAAACCTTTGCCACTGCAATAAAGAGTCTCAGATAGTCAGATTTCCACTATCAGACCGTTCAATGATTTTTGTTGGCCATTTTTTGCTCGTTGTTGGAATTGCATGATCTTGGCCTTGTTGAAAAGACAACTTGATGGACTTTCAAGAGGACCAATTTCATGGTGTTTCGACATTATTAAACACCGAAACTAGGGCAATGGTCGTGGTTGGCAAAAATAGAATACCATTCGAAAAGACAAGAATGATACATAATGTGCATGGCCTTCTGAGGCATGCCTTTTCTTTTGAACTCCCAGGTCTGTACATTTCATTTTTTGTTTCTTGAGCATTAACAGAGACATTTTATTGCAGAAGGCTAAAAAAGATAATTAAAATACAAATCAAACCAAAACCTAACAAGACATTAAGTTCAGGCTGGCATCACCAAAAGAAAAAAAACCCCAATACCTAACATCCAGCCTAGATTTCAAAATGACCTTCGAGGCTTCCTTGGAAGTGTTTCGAAAAGAACAATTGTTTCGCTCACCCCACAACTCCCATATACTCGACAGAAGTGCCATCCTCCAATATCCTCGCCCATTTTTGCCGATGCCCCCTTCACTCCACAAACATATGAAACTTTTCATAGATCCAAGGTTCACTCACTTCATCCCAAAGCTGCCTAAAAAAATTATCCCACACCTTCCTTGCTTAAGGGCATTGAATGAATAGATGGCTGACCATTGCCTCATTGCATAAGCAAAGGAAGCACGCATTAATAATAGTCATGCCTCTTTTCCTGCAAATCTTCAATAGTGGGCACCTTATTCCATCCAATCAACCAAGTGAAAGTAGCGGCTTTAGGAGGAGCTCCTCGATGCCAGCAAAAATAGGTGTGCGCACGAATGATGTTTGAAGAAAGCCTCTAAGCATGATATAAAAGGATCTATGACCTGCCATTGTCTGGACATTTCATGCATGCAATTATTTTTAAAAATGTTCTTTGTTTGCTGAACTGATTTTCCCTACTTTTCCATTTCTCTTATTTCATCTTATTATCATCTGGCATAGAGGAAACTTTTTTTGATCACGTGAAGCCCTATTTATAACAGGGCTACCTTTTTTAGCAATAGACTAGAGAAGAGTGCTCTGTTACTTCAACAATCAGATGTAATTACTACTGGCATCGAAGAAGTTACCTCAACTGCTAAGCCTCTGGTCCGAGAGATACGGAGATTTCCTAAGAGATTGAAGAAATTGATTGATATGTTACCTCATCAAGAGGTACATTCCTTTTCACTTGTACTTGTTCTGGTTGTGATTCGAGCTTACTTATGGCAATGAATCATCCGATCCTCTACCTGAGGATATGTATAATATCCTTGGGGTGCTTAGTTTGTACAAGAGGCGCTTGTGGTGTGGCAATCCTGAACATTGCTCTGCCACTGTGGATGGATCCTGGCCCCAAATCTTCTTGTCTTGACTATTTTAATTTTTATCCCTTTTGTTGATGGATGGTTAAGAAAATAGATACTACAAAACTCCATACTCAACTGCAGAAAGACCAAAGGAGATTGAATGGCTGGGACCTTCTAAAGTATGAAATCATTGGCGCATGGTCCACTCACAGTGGGGCTCATCAGATCAATGGTCTGGATCATGAACCATGCCCTCCTTACTGAGAACACGATGATAATATGTGCATTCTTAAATCAAGGATCTCATGATTATCATGATAGGCACCCCTTGTTTAATGAAAATTTTAAATTTTTTATCATTGATGTTTTATTGGTTCTTTCTTTTAGCTGGCTGGTTCTTTGATTTTGTCCTCAGCATTTTTTTTCAGGGGGGGGGGGGGGGGGGGGCACTTTTAGTGACTTCTTTTCCTGTCCTGTCTAACTATTTATCTTATTCATTTCTAGATAAATGAAGAGGAAGCTTCCCTCTTTGACATGCTATGGCTACTGCTAGCAAGTGTTATATTTGTACCCATATTTCAGAAAATCCCTGGTGGTGAGTTTCTGCACTTGTTAATTACAGAAACACAATGTTCTTAACTGTCCCTTTTGCCCTATCATTTTTTTCTGTAGAATTATTTATTGTTGAATAATAAAATCATTTCTCAATGTTGAGTGGTTAAGTATGTTTACCGTTCTTTCATGATGTTGCTAGCTGCTTTTCTCAATTCTGTTTCACATTCCTTTGTTCTCGTTTATCTTGATCTTATAATTCTAACATCATGAATGCTGAAAGAGATGTTTGAATCCTTATTATTCCCCAGCTTTCTTTGTTTTTCAATTATTTCATCATCAATCAAGGAATGATTACTTCTTCCCTTTTCTGTCATGAGATAAGTGGTCGGAGCAACTTTAGATAATCCACATTTTCAACTGTTTGGTTGTTATAATTACATCTTACCATCTTATTACTAAATTTTTTCATATGGTGGTTAGCTTTATGTTCTGTATATTGCTAACCTTTGTTAGAAAGATTGGAATTTGGAAGAAATAATTTACTAAGCCAATGGTCTGGGTTCGCTGCTTGCAGTCCTTGAACATACTCTTTAGATGAGTCATTGTTTGCTGATATCATCTTGCTGTTAACGTATCGTGTTTTGGTGATGGATATGTTTCCTGTGGGTTCTTTCGGTGTTTGTTCTGTATCTTCACATATAGAAGCAGAGTGATTCTTTTACAGGGCTGTCTGATCCCTGTCTAAAAATGGGTATCTTGCATGCATGATGCATCCAAAATTGGCTTCGCTTTTAACTGTTCTCTTGTATTTGCTTGCATCTTTTAGGTAGTCCTGTACTTGGGTACTTGGCTGCTGGTATCTTAATTGGGCCATACGGTCTCTCTATCATCCGTCATGTTCACGGGACAAAGGCTATTGCTGAATTTGGAGTAGTTTTCTTGCTATTCAATATTGGGCTTGAGGTGGGAATCCCTAAAAGTCCTGTACTTCATCAGATTTTGCAATAAGGGCTTTTGAGAAATGTGAAGTCTACCTGGAATTCTAGTCTCCCCACACCTGCCAGTGTGTCATGCGATGCATGCACGAGATCTGGGTCGTTCATCTGGTTGGCCCTGTTGTGTGTGCCTAAGTTGAAAACCGGGCCGGTCTGGTGATCATGTGAACCACATGTATGAACTATGAAGTCAAAGAGAATCTACTTGCCATGTACATTCAAGGTACATATGGGCTTCACAAGATAACTGGACCAACCTGACTTTCAGGCTGTTGGCCGTACATGTGTATGGTGGATCCACCTTGTGAACAGACTAGACTGACTGAACGGATTTGCATGTTCCACTTTGGCTCATGTGGGGAAAGTAGGATTTGAGATCCTACATTCTTAAGTACCCTTGTAAGGGCTTGTACTTAGCTGTGTATACATTCCATTAGTAAAGGCTAAAATCTGCAGTTTATATTTTGCAGCTCTCTGTGGAAAGACTAAGTTCTATGAAGAAGTATGTTTTTGGATTAGGCTCTGCCCAGGTGATTGGCAAGCGTCATTGCTTTCATAGATTTCTGCTTTATTTTGCACCATTCGATATGGTTATAGTTCATTTGTTTGGTGTGCATGATGAAATGCAGGTTCTAGCGACTGCAGTCGTGATTGGCTTGGTTTCTCATTATGTTGCTGGGCTTCCATGTTCTGCTGCAATTGTCATTGGAAATGGCCTGGCATTGTCTTCAACTGCTGTGGTCCTGCAGGTAAGAGTCACTGCCACTTTTTTTTTTTTTTTTTCCTTTTTTCCTTTTTTTTGTCATGAATGGAACATTCATGTGGCCATGATTCGCATTCGTCTGCTCTCGATGGGTGAAATGTGGTCATAATCAATGTTTGAAGTAAGTGTGTTATGTAACTTACACCACCAATGCCTCTATGTATTGCCTTGTATTGCCCAGTATTATGCCTTTTTTGGGCCGATACACCTGTATTATCCATGGGCAATACCGTACGTATCGGGTTTCGGACTGTACTTTAAACCTTGGTCATAATGTCATTTATATTTTCCTTCTCTTGTGACTCATGATTCAGGCATTAGCAGATGATGATACAGATTACATTAAAAAAAAAAGATTTTCAGGCATTACACAATTCTGAATCAAGATTTCATCACTTGCTTTTTTTTTTTCCTCTCTTTCTTTTTTTGTTTTCTTACATAACCCTTTCATTATGGAAGTTGAAGTTTGCTGAGGAGTGTGTCACAACTCATCTGACTAGCGTGAAATCGATGCACCGAAGTGTGTGTGACCGATACCTAGCCACTGTGGGGCAGTTGCCGCACCCTGATAATTCGGTGGGCGTCTACTATAAAACCTGGGTCATGAGCTTGGGTAGAGCGGCCATCGATGCTGATCTTGGTGGTAATAGCAACTAGCAAATATTCAAATGAGAACTGTGAAGGGGTTCTCAGTGGGTTTGTTTTAAACTTCATGCTCTAGACATCATTGTTTGCAGATTCCCTGTTGTGGTAGCTAGCAGCAGTTGTGCCAAGGTGCAGTGTGGGGCTTGCCCGTGTTTGTGTAAGGGTTTTCTTGGTAATTATGTATTGGTTTTTTTTGCTGCGTTTTTTTTGGGCAGCCAGCTACTCAACCATGACTTTTCATGTGTGTGAGTGCTTCATGCTTGGCAGCTTTCCTAACAATTGCCCTCTAATCACCTAAGTTGCTTTCTTGTCCATTTGGCCATGCATGTAATAGTTGGGCTGGGGGGAAATACTAGGTGCAATTTGTCCATATTCAATGGGAAAAATGCACAACAATTGGTTAATTAGAGTTGTCAAATCACTACATTTGGCCCATGGCCCATCAACATGGTGGTCCACCAGGTTAACTGTCTCGATTGCCATGCATGTTTGCCATGTGCACAGTGGGGAGGGCAGTTCTAAAGTCTTCAATGAATGTGTCATAATAGCATCTCTTTCTCCAGATGCAGCCAAGGTTTATTATTATGGTTTCTCCAAATGAGAGTGTGTAAGTCCAAATTAGAGTGTGTAAGCACATCTAGCTTGCACAAGGTTGGCTACCTACACACTGTTGTGCTTTTCAAGCATCTCTCTTTCATCATATCATGTCTGATTTATTTACTTCTAATCACTTGCTTATGTATTATTTTACTGCATTTAAACTTGTTTTCTTCAATAGTGTTTTTATGGTTCTTTGGTGTCTGCATTTTACCGTGCTCCACATTGGTTGTATTTCTGGAACGATGGCGTATGCACCCAAATATCTAGAGCTAGTGAACTGGTCAAGCAACAAATATTTAATTGCTATAGCCTTGGATTTCTTCTGCAGGTCCTGCAGGAGCGAGGAGAGAGCACATCCCGCCATGGGCGTGCAACGTTTTCTGTTTTACTTTTTCAGGTCTCTCCTGTCGAGATGAATCTTAGCCTGATAGTTTTGTTAGTAGTGATATTATCATGAAAAGATAGCTGCAATCAAGATAATAAGGGTACATACTGTGGCAACATTAGAACATTTCCTTTCTGGCTTAAACAAATGTCAAGGCAGAAGGCTTGCAAGAACTCTTTCTTGATTTCTGCCCATTATTGCCAGGTGGAGCTAATAGTTTTCCCCTTGCGATATTTGGCAGAAGGCAAATATCTTGCAAGATTTCACCACCTGACCAAATATGGCCTAAGACATCAAAACATTTATTTGTTCACCAGGTTTCACATTTGCACATATTGTCAGAAAGGCAAAGCCAACCACTTACCGTAGAAAAATGCTTCAAGCTGCACATTCATATGTATATCCATAGGTTGTTTTGCACCTTTTGAGTTCATTATTTGTGAAGAGATCATTGTTGTTGCATAGTTGATACCATGGAAGTGGATAGCTGCTGGTGGCTTGTTTGGAGGGTATTTTGATATTTTACCTTATGATCCTTATGAGATTATTTTACCTTGTTTCCATCCCAGGACTTGGCTGTGGTGGTTCTGCTAATACTGATACCTCTTATTTCGCCAAATTCTTCCAAAGGAGGGGTAATGTTTTTATGTGATTCTTCACTGGCTCATGCATGCTCTGCTGCTGAAATTTAAATTTGAAAAAAAAATGCTCTCCTGCTTCCTTTTTTTTTTAATACTTTTTTCTTTGGGCCAATAACTAGGATATAATAAAGAAAAGCCCAAAAAAGTACAAAAGATTGTAACAAAGACTAGAAGGCTTGAAGAAAAAAATAAAAACCTAAGAGGCTGGGTTACACGGAGAGTTTAAACTAACCAAAGAAACCAAGCCAAAAGACAGGACCAAGCATTTCCAATATCATAAATTGAGATCCCCGAGAACTGAAGAGAGGGAGGTCCATTTGATAACTGTGCCTTTCATTTTCTCCAGCAAAGCCTTTCAGGAGATCTGTGTCCTTGAATATCCTGTTGTTCCTCTTTTTCCGGTTCTCTAACATATTGCGAAAGGTGACAGCCTCCACAATCTAGCTTTCCTGCTGAAAGGACAATCGTTCCAGCTAAGAAACTGATCCTCCAATGAGAAACACATCGACCCAGCCGAATTAAACTCGGTTATAGAAAAGTTCCAAGCTGTCTAGCAACATGGCAATGGATGAGCAGTTCAAGCTGTCTAGCGACATGGCAATGGACGAGCAGTTGACTGCTTCCTTTCTCATTGTTCTTTTTATCAATAAATGCATGTGCTTTGTGTGCTTCCTGACTATTCTAAAATCAGAACTGTATAGACAGTGAAATGGGAGCTGATGATGGTTTGATACACTAAATTTTCTAATTCTCTTCTGCTTTGCTGATAGAATGTACCATTCAGGTTACTTGTGATAAAAATCTGTGGATAAATTGGAGATTAGGTTGTTTTGGTTTATTCATGCTGCTACCACCATTTCTCAACAGCAAGGCATAACTCACCACTACCATATGTGAGATGGTTTCCTTTCATAGTTTCATTAGATTAAGGGTGCATTTGAAAGTGTCCCCAGATAAACATTTAATTGACTCTGGGTGCCGTTACTTCATTTTGAACTCACTAAGCATTTGGGTTTGTTCTGGAATACAAAGCAGCTGGGCATGTTATCAGTTTCTGCTTTTCTGTTCCAAAAAAAAAAAATCTTTTTTGCTCTTTTATATAAGCGTAACAAATAAAATTTCAATTTGTGGAAAAGGATCCTACCTGCCACTTGTTCTGAGGTACTCCAGAACCTACCACAAATCTTTGCTTTATAAACTGGAAAGCTTGCAATTCTTATATGTTGCTGTTTAGCTGTGCTTGCTTTTGCCAAACTTCTGTCCCTTATAAGTTGATCTCAGCTCCAATTTGTCAAGTTTGTACTTTTGGGTCATTTCATTCGAGCTTTATATACCCCTGTCTTGGCTTTAGGCCACAGTCACCTTTTTTTTTATTTTTTATTTTTAATTTCCTTTCTTCTCTTTCTGCTGTGCTTAGTATTATTATTATTATTATTTTTTTTTTTTGAAAGATGAATGATAGTATTAGGCATCAGCCAACAGAAAAGGAAGACAACAATCAGAAAAACAACAAAAGAAAAAGACTAGAATACAGGAGCCATAAAGCTCAAAACCCAACCCGCGAAAATCAAGGAGCCCACTCCTTGATGAACTGGATCACTTTACAAAGAACCCAACTAACAGAACCCTTCTTGTCTTTGAAGCTCTTTGAAGCAACGGCTATTTTTCTCAGACCAGATAACTAACAAAGCTACAAGCAGTGCAAGCTTCCATCTCTTATTCCCAAGCTTCTCTCCACCCCCAACATCCCAGGACCTGAGGTGCCTTGATAGTGCAGGGCATCACCCAAGAAACCTCTGCCTGCTGAATACCATTCCAAACAGCGGAGGAGCAGTAGAGCTGAAGGGGATCAAGTGATTCTGCATCTGCGAGACAAAGGAGGCTAACATTCAGGAGGATGATGCCTCTCTTTTGGAGATTGTTGATCATGAGAATATGACTTCTTCCAGCCAGGCAGGCAAAGGCTGCGATCTTTGTGGGGGCCCCATAGGATCACAACTGGCCCATACAGCCAGGGCGGTCTTTCTGCCATGCTTATAGATGAATCTTAGGCCAATCGACCACCTTCCTGTCATTCGTACAGTTTTATTATCCTTGATTTAGTGAACTGGATCGAAATAATGTCTACTGTTTAGCATGAATCATGCCTCTTATAGATCGCTACCATCTTGTGGGTTGGAATTTGTTATTGTTTTCTATGGCTAAGCGTCTCTGTTTCTTTCAGGTTGGCTTTCAAGCCATAGCAGAAGCTCTTGGACTGGCTGCTGTAAAAGCAATAGTTGCTATCACAGCCATAATTGCTGGAGGACGTTTGGTAATTTTCACATGTTTTTTATATTTGTACTGGATAGCATAACTAGATATCCAAATTACGGTTGTGAACATGGTTTACCACTTATGATTTATCATGCATTTGTAAGTTTTGTATCAAAGGTGAATAAGACACTTTTATCAATTAATGTCCCTGTAAGTGTTGTTTTGTTGTAATTCTTTTGACGTGGAATTTAGTGAAAGAGAAGAAAGTGAAGGCAACAAGGGTATCATAGTGTGATGTTGCCATCTGGAAATATCACCCTGCAGTTACTTCTTTTAACATGTGGATGTTTTCTTGTTTTAATTGCATTAGCTTCAGATTGTTTGAATCTTGATACTGACACATCCGTAAACATGTTCTATTATTATAACCTGAAATTAGCATACTGTTCTAGTTTTTGTTACAGTTGAACTCCACGGATTGCTAAATTTATCCTTGATTCAGAAATGCTATTGTAATTAGAGTCAACAGTTCCATTCCCTCATTATTATTTCAGAAAATCTATGTTTACTCCTATTTTACTTTCAAACTCAGTTGGTGGGACTAGTAGCTGGCGATTGAAATCTACAAGCCAGAATGGTGGAGATCCACTGATTGGGTTGTTGTAACCAGTTGCCTCTTGCCATCATACATTGGTTCTGTTCTTGGAGCTACAGATCTTAAGATGCAAAGTTGAATATATTTCTTTAGAAGATTTTTGTTTTGTTAATATATTTCTAGTTTTAATTGCATTAGCTTCAGATTGTTTGAATCTTGATACCGACACATCCGTAAACATGTTCTATTAGTATAACCTGAAATTAGCATACTGCTCTAGTTTTTATGACAGTTGAAATCCATGGATTGCTAAGTTTATCCTTGATTCAGAAATGCTATTGTAATTAGAGTCGACAGTTCCATTCCCTCATCATTATTTTAGAAAATCTATGTTTACTCCTATTTTAATTTCAAACTTAATTGGTGGGACTAGTAGCTGGGGATTGAAATCTACAAGCCAGAATAGTGGAGATCCACTGACTGGGTTTTTGTAACCAGTTGCCTCTTGCCATCATGCGTTGGTTCTGTTCTTGGAGCCACAGATCTTAAGATGCAAAGCTGAATATATTTCTTTATTAGATTTTTTTGTTAACATAATTTGAATACAGAGTAGAACTGAGTAGAATGGGATTTTTGTTTTTATCCCTTTGTCAAGAACCGAGTTTCATATTCTAATGAAGACTTAAATTACCTTCCTTGTTTTTACGTAGTTGTCAACTTGTCATTTATTTAGTTTACAATCTTTGCTTGCAATAATTGTTTTTTTTTTTCTTCTGATTTTGCAATCTGGCAGTTGCTTCGGCCGATTTATAAGCAAATTGCAGAGAACCAAAATGCAGAGATATTTTCTGCAAATACCCTCCTTGTTATTTTGGGCACTAGTCTGCTTACTGCCAGGGTATGTGGATCCATGATATTAACTTCTCTATTCTTCATTTTCAAAGCAATAATTCTAAGTCCTTTACCCTGAATAGGCTGGGCTTTCTATGGCATTGGGAGCATTTTTGGCTGGTTTGCTCCTAGCAGAAACTGAATTTTCCTTACAAGTTGAATCGGATATTGCTCCATATCGTGGCCTTCTTTTGGGTCTATTTTTCATGACGGTACGTACTTTACATTGATGCATCTATTGCTTCTGCTCAGCTGTCTGCATGTAGAGTTAATTGGTCACAAAAGGGTTATGCATTGTAATAAATTTTTTTGCTACTCATGATCATATTGCTTCCTTTGCAAAGTGCACGTTTAAAAAGCTTCAATGTTAGCCCATATTTTGATTTCCTTTTTCCATGATATTGGATCTGTGCGGTTGTCTGAGTCTTCCTTACTAGTTGAATCAGATAATAAGCTTGTGGGCGATCAGTTCTGACAAAATACTGACAAACTATGGTTGTTTTCTTTAACTGGGCTTTTTGGGATACGAGTGTTGTTTTGCTATTTTTAGCTTTAGCAGGTTTGGAATTAGCGTAAAGAAAGGTATAGTTACTTGCAGTTTTAAGTAGGGTAGTGGGTTAAAGAAGTTAGTTTGTCTTGTTGGCCTGTTTAGGAAGTTGGTTGGGTCTGTTTCTAATTTAGTCTCAAGTACTTGGAAGTATGGTTAGGAAATCATGTGTCTTAATGTGGGAGCCAGAGCAACACCTTGGTAAACAATTCCTGCAGCGAGGTGTTAAGTATGACCAAAAAACCGGTGACAAAAATAGTGATGAGTGTTTTTTAAGGTTTTTTGTTGGGTTTTTAGGGATGATATAGGTTTACTTTAGATAATTTCCATCTTGAGTAGGTCTTGGGTTTTGGCAAAAGTGGTAACATGACTTCAGTTTAAGTTCTTTCTGTAGGTCCTCCAGAGTCATGGCATATAATCATGAGTTGCCGCTTTGTTCTTTGCTTTGTGGCTCCTTGGTTCTTCCCAAGGTTGAGGCTTTTTCTTGAAATACCACCATTTGAAAAGATCTTGGACCATTTGAAATGTTGTCATCATGTGCTTTTGTATGCAAACGATGAAGAATGAATCCATCGCCTCTTCATTCATTGTGAAGTGGCAAGAAGATCTTGGAAGCTTGCCTCCGCCATTGTGGATTAGGGTATTTGAAACTAAACTCAGGGAGATGTTCGAAAGGTGGGGATTGGGTCATATAAGAGAAGACGAAGAATGGTGTGGGGTGTGGCAAATGATTCTATTTGTGGTTTGTTGGGAATTATGGAAAGGAGCAATCGAATTTTCAATGACACGAGTTCCCTTGTTCTGAAGATTAGCAATAGGATAAAAAAATTGCATCATTGAATGCACCGTCATAAAAAAATATTGGAGGGATCATTGTTTCTCGTTTCTTTAGGGGATTGGTGGCTAGGGTCGGGGCCATTACAAAGAAGAGGAAGAATTACTTGGCGAATGATTCTGTATGTGGTTTGCTGGGAGTTATGGAAAGTTGCATTATTAAGTGGACCCTCCTAAATAAAGATTTTAGAGGAGCTGCTGTGGTGTGATGCTTTTCTTATATTGGTCTCCTTGCTGAAGAGCTCTTCTTGATGATGAGATGGAAGAGTGTGTAGCATTGCTAAACTACATTCAGTTATGTTGCCTGATTGGGGCGGAGAAGGATAAATTTATGTGGTGTAAGAATAAGTGTGGTTTGTTCTTGGTTCGATCATTCTATTTTGTCCTATATGAATCCTTGAGGGGAAAAGAGGTGGGGAAGACTAGATATGTGTGGTCTTATGGGGCCCCACCGGAAGTTGCGGCGTTTGGATGGTTGGTTGGAAGGGAAAAAGTTCGAATGATAGATAATCTTCAGAAGAAGTCTATGGTGATCCCAATTGTTTGTATCATGTGTATGGAAAATGCTGAGTTGGTGAATCATCTCTTTATTCATTGCCCTTTCGCATTCTGCGTGTCAAACGTAATTCTTAGAAGCTTAAGAATGGATTGGGTCATGCCAAGGTCGGTGGGTGATCTTCTTCTGGCGTGGCATGGGTTTTATTTATTTATTTATTTTACGGAAGCCGGTTAGAGTTCTTTGGAGACTTGGCGTATTGGTAGGCCAATGGGCTATTGGGGGAGGGCGCTTTTTGTTTTCGGCTTGGCTTGTAGCTTGGTGCATTATCTCAGCGCTCTTTTAATAAATTTTCTGTTACTATTCCAAAAAAAAGAACAAAAAAAGAGGGATCTTTATTTCATACTTCCATAGTGAATAGGTGGCTATAATATATATCAATCAATCCCGATCATGATGTGATCTTTCACTTACGTAACTTCCCACTCAACGGAAATGGGAAGCTTAATTTCAGCAGTTCTTGTATGGAGAACTCAGGAAGGTGTAGGATGGGGGTGGAGGGGAGTACTTAGAGATGACATGCGTGTTTCTCTAGTCTTTGTTCTCATGGAAAATGTTAGCAAGGTTTAGGCTAAGGCCTAAGGGAGGCACTGAATTTTCTCTAAGAGGGTGTTTGCTTTTCAATTCCCCCTTGTAAATACATGTAAATGGGTAATAATTAATTACCAATGTAATTCTTGCACTTTTTTCTATGCTGACAATGTCAATGACTAGCTTTTTGGACACTAAAACCAAGGAGGGTGTGAATTTCATGTGGGGTTCACTGTGATATATGTGGCTTATCAATGCTGTCCATCCATTTTGCGGGTTGATTTTAGGGCATGAGCCCAAAATTGAGGTAAATCTAAAGCTCAAGTGGCCATGCCACACGAAATAGTTGTTTGAACGCCTACTGTTAAAAACCTTTACGACCACAATTTTCTATGGTGTGGGCCACTTGAGCTTCAAATCTGCCTCTTTTTGGGCTCATAGTAGTGTTAGATGTTGATGTTGTTGTAATTAGAAGATAGAAGAAGAAGAAGAAGAAGAAGAAGAAGAAGAAGAAGAAGAAGAAGAAGAAGAAGAGAGAGAGAGAGAGAGAGAGAGAGAGAGAGAGAGAGAGAGAGCTTAAGGAGAAATCGTAGGTTGGGGCCCAAAGAGCCCTACCACATTATTCTTATTAAAAAATATATGTATGTTATATTGAAGGAGAACAAAATACTATACACGCACACACAACTCTCTATACTTCCCCTCAAGTTGGAGCATAAATGTTTAACATGCCCAACTTGGCACAAACATGATGAAGAGCATCACAACATAAAGATTTGGTAAGGACATCAGCAAGTTGATTGCCAGATAGAACAAAAGGAGTGACAATTTTGTTGGATGCAACCTTCTCTCGTATAAAGTGACAATCAACCTTAATATGCTTAGTGCGCTCATGGAAAATTGGATTCTGTGCAATATGGATAGCGGCCTGATTATCGCAATGCAGAGGAATGGGCCCAGAAGGAGCATAGCCAAATTCCTGAAGAAGTGTACGAATCCAGACAAGCTCGCATGTCGCATGGGCCTTAGAACGATACTCCGCCTCAGTCGAGGATCGAGCAACAACGAACTGTTTCTTGCTCTTCTAGGAAACAAGATTGCCACCAAAGAAAGTACAAAACCCCGAAGTAGAACGACGATCATAGGAACTACCCGCATAATCAGCATCAGAATAACCAGAAAGATGAAGAGAGTCATGCGGCCGAAAACACAAGCCAAGTCTGGGGCAGACTTAATATATCGAAGAATCCGGTAAACAACTATGAGATGACCAGTGCGAGGAGCTTGCATAAATTGACTAACCACACTCACAGAAAATGAAAGGTCACGGCGAGTAATGGTCAAGTAGAGAAGTCGTCCTACAAGCCGTTGATACATGCCAGGACCGGAAAGGAGATCGCCATCATCTGGCTGAAATTTCCGAGAAGTATCCATAGGAGTAGAAATAGGCATAGAACCTAACATGCCAGTTTCCACAAGTAGATCAAGTGCATATTTTCGTTGGGATAAAGCCACTCCTGCTGGAGAGCGAACAACCTCAATGCCTAAGAAGTAGCGAAGATGGCCAAGATCCTTAATCTCAAACTTTGTTTGCAAGAAATCTTTGACATTCCTCATTCCAACTGAATCACTTCCAGATAGGACAATATCATCCACATAGACAATAAGAATCATGATGCCTGTTGATCGACGACATATAAAAAGAGAGTGATCTACATTACTACGGATAAAGCCAAACTCGATGAGAGCATGACTAAAATTTTCGAACCAAGCACGAGGGGATTCTTTCAGTCCATAGAGTGCCTTCTTTAGTCGACATACATGCTTAGGATATTGAGAAGCCACAAATCTAGGAGGTCGGTGCATATAAACCTCATCTGCAAGATCTCCATGAAGAAATGCATTTTTGACATAAAGCTGGAATAGGGGCCAAGATAAATTAATTGCCAAGGAGATCGCCACTCAAATAGAATTGGGTTTGGCCATTGGAGAAAATGTCTCAAAGTAGTCAATGCCATAAGTTTGTGTATAACCACGAGCAACAAGGCGAGCTTTGTAACGATCAATCGAGCCATCTGGTAAATACTTGATGGTATAAACCCAGCGACATCCAACTGGTTTGTGTCCTTGGGGAAGAGGAACAAGTTCCTAAGTATTATTCTTTTCAAGAGCATGCATTTTTTTCATTATTGCCTTTGTCCAGTAAGGACTTTGAAGAGCATTAAAGAGAGACCTAGGAAGGGCTTGTGAAGAAACAGATGCTGCAAACGATTGAAAAGATGGTGAAAGATGACCATATGAAATAAAATTTGAAATGGGATGTTGAGTACAAGATCTTGACCCCTTGCGTAGCGCAATGGGAAGATCTTGGGTCGAGAGAGATGAATCACCTGAGCCAACATCCAAAGAGAGCGGAGAGGTGGAAGGCCGGGCGTGAGCAGTTTTATCTCGACGATGATACACCCGTAGAGGTTTAGGATCATGCATATCATCAATAGAATGAGAAGTGGAGGGCAGAGGTGTGTCCCCGTGATCAGGAATGGGGAGAAGAAGAGGCGAAGTTTTATGCTCCCCTTAACTTGCAAGAGGGTCACACAGTGATCGACCCTGGTCTGAGAAAAATGGAACATCCTAAAAAAAGGTGACATCAGCAGAAATATATTTCTTGCGAGTTAAGGGATCATAACACTAGTACCCTTTCTGACTTCGAGTATACCCTAAGAACACACATTTCCTTGCTCGAGGACTAAGTTTATCATTACTACCATCCAAAATTTGAACGAAACATGTGCAACAAAAAACTTTAGGAATCAAAGGAAATGGGTTGCCATGAGGATACAATATAGAGAATGAAGATCGATGAGACAAGATACGAGAAGGCATACGATTAATAAGAAACGTGGCAGTAAGAAGAGTATCAGCCCAAAAATGTTTAGGTAGATGCATACCAAGAAGAAGTGCACGAGCCACTTCAAGAAGATGACGATTCTTGCGTTCGGCGATACCGTTCTGTTGAGGAGTGCGTACACATGACGTCCGAGATAGAATACCACTCTCCTGTAAGAATGACATGAAAGAAGTAGAAATGTACTCCCCCCCCCCATTTATCAGAATGAAGTGTTTTAATAGAGCATTTAAACTGGGTGCACACTTCATGATAAAATACCTTAAACATCTTAAACACTTCACTTTTAGATTTTAATAGATAAACCCAAGTTATACGAGAATAATCATCAATAAGGGTAACAAAGTACTTAAAACAAAAAATGGAAGTGACTGGAGCAGGTCCCCAAACATCTGAATGAACAAGTTCAAAAGGGTGAAATTTCCTTCCAGAAGTATTAGGAGGAAATGTGGTGCGGTTATGTTTAGACAGTTCACAAATCTCACAACATTAGGGTTTATTAACTGATAAAGAGGGAAAAACAAGTTTTAATCTATCTAAAGAAGGATGGCCTAAACGATAGTGCCATCGAATGACATACTTGCGATCCAGAGAAAGGGTACTAGAAGCAGCAACGCGTGTATCACTGAGAAGATAAACGCCGCCTCGCTCATGCCCCCCACCAATCACTCTCTTCGTCTGCAGGTCCTGAAAAAAGGCAATGAGAAGGGAAGAAGGTAACTGAACAATTCAAGGATTTTGTAAGAGAACTGACAGACAATAGATTTAATGGAAAACGAGGCACTTGTAGAACTGAAGACAATGGGAGAGAAGGACTAAGAGAGATAGAACCGGTCCCAGAAATAGGAGCCCGAGTTCCATCTGCAACTGTAACATACTGAGAGTGACAAGCAGAGGAATAGGAAGAAAGGAGATGTGACTTACCGGTCATGTGAGAAGAAGCTTCTGAGTCTATAACCCAAGAGGTAGGAGAGGAAGACGCAAGAAGGGCGGTACCTGACTAGGCGGAAGCTTCATGAGAAGGCTTAGGAACATCACGAATGTTGAGTTGCATCAAAGCATCATATGCAGCTCAAGAAATCACCAGAGTATCTCCAGAAGAAGTCGTAGAAGATGGCTGTTCAATAGGATGAACAGACGACTGTCCCTCAGAAGGTGTGGCAGAAACAGAAGTAGCAGCATAAGATGGACGACCATAAAGCTGCTAGCAATAATCAACAGTATGATTGGTTCCACCGCAGTGCGAACAGATGCGGGAACCATCACATCCTCTTTCACGTCCACCACGACCACGATCACTGTCACGACCTTTGCCACGCCCCCCAAAACTAACAGAGCGACCTGCATTTGAAGTGGATGCAATATGTGTTGAACAAACGAATGAGGAGAAGAACTGGATATAGTAGCACGCTGGCACATCGCAAAAACTGCCGTCAATAGAGGGAGTGAATCCATCACAACAACTTGATTCCGAACACTAAGATAGTCAGAGTTAAGTCCAGCAAGAAATTGCATGACACGAGTGTCGTTGCGCTGCTTGTGAGCATGCTCGTGGTCATCCGTATATTTGGAAGGAAAGGGGTTGATACAAGTCCAATTCATCCCACATACGGCGCAATGTTGAATAATATTCCTTCAAAGATTTTGAGTCTTGTTGAAAGCGACCCATCTCCTGAATAAGTTGAAATACTCGGGAGAAATTCTAAGACTTAGAAAACATGTCATGGAGGGTATCCCAAATACCTTTAGCGGTGGGTAAAAACATCACTGAATGATTAACAGATGAATCTAGACTATTCAATAACCTGAAAGTTCTCCTTTGTCCAAGTCTTATACGACGAATCTGTAGAGCTAGGAGGACCATCCAAAATATATCCCAGCTTCTCACGAGCACCTAAGAAAACTTTGACCGATTGGGACCACTGAAGATAATTATCTCCATTCAATTTAATGGAGGAAATCTGTAAGGGGTTGGAATCAAGTGAATTCATACTAATGGAAGGTGATCCTTTGGCGTCCATAAAATCTTCAATATTCAGATAATCTACCCAAAAATCTGTCAAGCCTATCAAACGAGGCAAAAATACACCGATGCGGAGCAAAAGAATGGCCCTCCGCACTCAATCCCGCAAGGAAGAAATAATAAACCTTCAAACATTGACAAAGAATAGCCACAAGTCCTGAAAACTGGAAGATTGAACCGAAGAGGGCTAAAAAACCCCCAAAAACGCCCTAGCCGCACCACGTTTTGGGGTATTATGCTACCAAAAACTCCAAAACAACTCAAATCACCTTCAAAATCATGTTGGGGGACTGATTTCAGTCCATGTGAAGGAGAGAAACTGAAGAAAACCCTACCGATTTGAGCGGAATCGAGAAAATTGCACTGTAGGGCCGCCGGTTGAAACTTCTCTATTTCAGCAAAAAACTCATGAAATAGGCTCCAAAAAATCTTCAAAAAATCACCTAAAATATGAATCTACAAAACCCCTAACTTTTCCCATCAAAACTGCGTCCGTATGTCCGTACGACGCTGACGTCAGCCGTACGAGTGCTGATGTCAGCAGGCTAACGTGTTGCCTATCAGATGGTAGATGCGGAAAGGTTGGATCTGCTACTCTGATACCAAGTAGAGTGTTAGATGTTGATGTTGTTGTAAGTAGAAGAGAGAAGAAGAGAGAGAGAGAGAGAGAGAGAGAGAGAGAGAGAGAGAGAGAGCTTAAGGAGAAATTGTAGGTTGGGGCCCAAAGAGCCCTACCACATTATTCTTATTAAAAAACATATGTATGGTATATTGAAGGAGGACAGAAAACTATACATGTGCACACAACTCTCTATACTCATGAGCTAAAATGTTCCGATAAAATGGATGGGCGGCGCGGATATGCCACAAACAGCATAGTGGGGCCCACAAATTTATGTCAGTCCTTTTCAAATGGCTTTTCAAGGAGGAAATACTCATTTATGTCAAACAGAGTTAAGTCCTTGCTAAACTCTAAGCCTTGGAAGCTTAATTTTGTATTCAATGAAACCTCTTCCTTGCTTCCAGGTTAAACATCTCATTTGCCGATGTGGGGAGAGTGGCTAACGAGATTGCTGATTCTCTTACTAAATCTGGTGTCAACCTTGGGGCTCTTTGTATTAGGAATTCTTTCCTGCTTTTATTTCCCCTTTTTCAATAAATTTTGTTATTTTTCATAAAGAAAAACGAGCGCTTCCCCTCTCAGCAAATGGTATCGTTTCTCTAACCAATTTTATCCAGCAGAAAGGATTAAAGTGGTTCTAATATAATATGAGATAAAATGATGAAGAGCTGATTGAGATGGTCCGGTCATTGTGATAAGGACCAAAGACGGCTCCGATGAGGAGGGGCATTGATAAGGGTTGAGGGCTTCAATAGAGGATGGGATGAAGACCTAAAAGTACTTGGATTAAGGTCATGAGAAGGGCTCTGAAGGCTTATTCACTTACCGAGGATAGGACCTTATTATTGATTGGTGAAGCATTCACGAAGCTGACACAAATAGCTAGTAAAGGATATAGGAAAACCACCTGCAGCAACCTCTAAGCCCCTGTTTGGTAGACGCCTAAAAATGAGTTCATCTCATTTTTGTTTAAAAGTAATTATGATCTCTAATAATACATAATTACTGTTAGCATGAACTTGTCATGTATTAGAGATCAAAATCTCTAATCCATAACTGCTATTGACTAAAATAAGATGAACTCATTTTTTGGCGTCTACCAAACAATGCCTAAGAGTTTGATGTAAATATACATTCCCAATAGCCCATGAATGTTGTCTATTAGTTACACGAGAATGGTCCTTCAGTTATATAATATCCTGAACTTCTAAATGGCTGCTTCATTTAGCACTTCTTTTGTATTTACAAGAGATGTAATGTTGTGAACCAATCCCTTTGAGTACACCATCCATTGCTCAAGGCAGTTCTTTGTAGATTGTTTTACCTATGATCTTCAAACAATGCATTCTATAGTTTCTTATGGGTGTTGTTTTGCATTATGCTTCATTCTTTTTTTCTTCTCTGTGAATTTTCAGGTTGGAATGTCTATTGATCCAAAGTTACTTCTTTCAAACTTTCCGGTAATTTTGGGGGCTTTGAGTCTTTTGATTGGAGGAAAGACAATATTGGTTGCTTTAGTAGGTAAACTTTTCGGTATTTCAACAATAGCTGCAATAAGGGTTGGCCTTCTTCTTGCACCTGGTGGAGAATTTGCATTCGTAGCTTTTGGGGAGGCTGTAAATCAGGTTTGGCTTCTTTTTGGCTAAGTGTCTCATTGCAATCATTATTGTTTATTATACTTTTGAAAATCCATATCATACATGACTAGTTTTGTGAAGAATCTCGTGGAAGCATAGAAATCTTGATACTCGAATGGTTTAGATTGATCTTGTTTTTCTTCAGTACTAATTTTTTTTTTCTTTTCTTTTTCTGAGAAGCAATAAGATTTAGCAAAACAGCCCAGAGGTTGAAGCTAAACAAGAAGCAAGCCGCAGCAAGCAAAAATACAACACCTAGGAAATAAGGGTGCCCACTCCCAAATAATTACATTTTAGCCCTCATAAGAGAATCCAACCAAAATGGTCCAAAGACCAGCAAGAAAGGCCAGCCGCCACCTTGACCTACCTCTTTTACCAGAACTGCCATTCTGCTAAGTGAGAAAAAGACCCTCAATAGATCCTAACATTACCCAGGGGACTTTAAAAGAATCGAGGATACCGTCCCACATTCTCCTAGCAAAGGGGCAGTGGATGACAAGGTGGCTACTGATTCCTTGTCTTTCATGCACGTTAGACAGATATTAGGAATCACCATAGCCCTCTTTTGCAGGTTATCAATGGTGAGCACCCTGTTCCTATGAGCCAAGCGAATGCCACTACCTTGGGAGGAGCTCCATAATACCAAATTGGACCTGTATGGCAACATCTCTCACCAGCCTCTAATTTGGAGATCAAGCCATTGAAAGACCGCACGGAGAATCTTCCTAGCTTATCTTTCAACCAAACCATTGATTCCTTCTGTACCAACTTGCAGTGGATCTATTTTAATAAAAGGCTAACTAAACTTTTCATAAGGCTTCTTGTTTACTCTCATGAGCTATTTGATCTGGATATCAGACATGCATTTTGGTATCAAACATGAATAGTGCTGAACAATGATGCATAGAAACCAATATATTAATGCATTGGAACATGTGTCATATAAATAAATTGCTATACATACATTACTGGCAAACTAGCACAGGCAAGCCATGTGAAATTAGTAGGCTGAGGTTTCAGATAGGAGTGTTGGTTCCAAATGCCCCATCTTCAAGCCTAAACATGAACTTGCAACATGTGCAGGTCCCCTCAAAGCATGTATGCTATCCTAAAAGTGAGGCCAGCCTACTCATCAAGTGCACAACACATGCACATTGAATACAGATCATTGGTTATCATTTTTATTACATTCATTTCTTCACCGTTCTTTCCCAAACTTATTTATGCTTGTCATACCTCTTGTTGTCTTTCTTACATTATTGGGTATTTATAAATAAAATATATAGAATGTTGGTTCTATGTTATAAACACATTTTATCTATGGGTGTTCAGTCATTTTATTTTCTCACATCAAGTATATTTTTCACTCTGGTTCTAATAGAGCATCTAACATTTACGTAGAAAAGATGAATGTTTCATGAAAAATTGGTGCTTGTGTTATAAGCTGCATCTCTTTGGTTATGATCTGTGGGTGCAGGCTATAATGTCTCCTCAACTTTCATCTTTACTATTTTTGGTGGTTGGGATTTCAATGGCACTCACACCATGGTTAGCAGCTGGAGGCCAGTTAATTGCATCTCGATTCGAGCAGCATGATGTGCGAAGTTTATTGCCAGCGGAAAGTGAGGTAACAAAACACCTTACTCAAGAAGTTTACACTCTTCACTTGTGAAGGTTAGTAGTTTGATCATTAGCAGGAACAACATTACCCCCAACCAGTTATCACCTGTAGCCTTTCATGGCTCCTTTTCTATTTTTGACAAATTTCATTTGATATGGCTTTAAAATTTAAAAGTAATGTTTTACTTGTTTTGGTCAACCAATGAGTCAAGACTCAGACGAGTCAACATGTTGACTTGGCTGAGGCTTGTAAATTTTGACCATGTCTATTATATGATATTAATGGATTCAAAATACTAATTAGTAGTATATATTATGGTAAATTCCAATTATATGAAAGGAAATTATTCATTTTGAAACCTATCAGGTTCTTCGGTACAAACAAGTGCCAATCAAACTTGTCTTTCAAATAACATATCTTGAGACAAATCCATGGATTATTCATACTGGAATTCGTCACTGTTCATTGACAGGGTGCATGGTAAGTGAACTGACATGATTTTTGTGCCGGAACACACGGATGTGTTGTACCTGATGAATATAGTATCTGGCATCTTTTGCTCATGTGCTACTTTGGCACATGACTTGCACTCCTTAACCATTTCACACGTGCAAATGCAGTACCATACACCGTTTATATCACTTTTGGGCCCTTGCATTGGCAAAATCCGATTGACCAATGCGATATGTCAGTCAAGCAAAACATTGGCCATCATCAATCCCTTGGGTTTGACCATACAAAGATCCAAACTGTCTGTTGCAGTACAAGTTGGTGCACAAATTGTGTATCCAGTAATAAGGAACGCCCATCCATCGGATCAAGTTAATCAACACATGATTACTCACACACACCAAAAGTTTGTGGTTGTGGAATGATCATAACCATAGTTTAGGGGTTGATCACCCAAGCAGGGCAGCTTATGAGACATGACTCCCTTGTTTGGTCACACTTTTGAAAGTGGGAAACTGGAATGCAACACTAATCTCTACCATTCAAAAAGTAAAAAGAAAAAATAAAAATAAAAAAGCCACACTAACATCCATGAGAAGAAAAGCAACTAAACAAATGAGTTTTGCAACTAAAGTTGCTAATGACATTTTGAGAAAGTTTTCTGTTGTTCATATACAGTGGTCAGTGCATACACATACCAAAAAAGAAATTAAAATTTAAAAGGAAAAATGGAGATCTTTTATACATACCATTCAATAGTTGTAGACTTTTAGTACCCTTACCTTAAGAGTTGTAGTAACTAGCAGTGTTTCAAATAGCGTTTGTAGCGTACGCTACAGGGGTCGTTGCGTACACTACAGCTACGTAGCGTGTAGCGTAAGCTACAATGTATTTTTTTATTATCTCTAAAAAAATGTATTTTTTTTATTTTTCAATTTTTGTTTTTTAAAAATGTTGTAAAAGTCACAACATAAAAATAAAAACTGAAAATGTTAAGTCAAAACTAAACCTTTCTATGTTTACTTTTACTTAAAATAGTGGTGATCCTTTGTTAAAGTTGGTTTGAAATTCACACACTAAAAAACCTTTAAAACTAAAAAGAAAAAAAGGGTTTTGAAAGAGGGTTTTCGGAAACCCCTCTTTACCTCTAGAATTTTTATTTCTTTTCAAACTTGTGAGTTGTGACTTGTGGTTTCAATTAGACATTAATTAAAGTGGTTTGCTTAGAAAGTTGTTGATGCGATAATTATTTGATTATTGAATTTTTTATAACTTTATATATGTGGGTTAGCTTTTGATAAATAATAATTAATAACTTGCTTGAACATGCTTATACTTGAAAAAATGAATAATTTGTCTGGCATTTTTATATTTTTTGCTTTTTTTTTTCCTGACTAATTAACATATTTTTCTTATTTTTAAATTAAAAAATAGAAGTATCATGTAGCTTATGCTACACGCTACGCTATTACGCTACACGCTGCAGAGGGTTGAACGCTAGGCAACATGCTACCGCTATTTAAAACACTAGTAACTAATAACCATATGTGATTTTGGGAAGGAGGAAGAAAAGATTAAATGGAAAATAAAAGATACTAGAATCTAATTAACCATATTAATTGATATGGAATTTGCTATTAAAATGTAAAATTAGGAAATAAATAAAAGATATTAGAATCTAATTAATCATATTAATTGATATGGAATTTACTATTAAAAAGGTAAAATTAAGAAATATTACTAATGAAAGAAAAGAAAATAATTAAAAGATCAAATATTGATTACTTGATTTAGGCCTTTTTTATTTTATTCTTTTATTTTTATTTTTTATCACAATGGATAAACTTGGTCCAAGTTTTTATTACTCAGTGAATTGGTTGAGTGTATGTAGAACTTGGCTAAGCTGCTTAAAACTCAGGCAAGTTTGCATTAAAATGATCCATACCATGGATCGACCAGTTTTTTGGCCGATCAAAGTCACTCTGGCGAATCCCTAGTTGATTTTCTGTGTTTTCGGACAATGTTTACAAGTATGGCTTATTAAGTTGATTAATGAGTAGCGAATCAGGAGACATAGGACTGCACGCAATATGATGTCAACTAAATGCATTCATCCTTCTAATCAAACATGCCATTGTTGGTCCTAATGCCATTGGGGAAAGATCTTGGTCTTGTCATAAAGTTGCAAAGATTAGGCTACCGTTTTGTAACTATGGCATTGTCATTTTGGAAAACCTGCAATGTTGATGAAAAGCTCAAAACCAGGGATCATGTATCAATTGTAAAGTGGCATGGAATTCACTCCATGTAGTGATGTATTTCAACCAAGAGCCATACACTTCTTGCGATTCAGCTAGCATGCATCTTTCTCACGAGTATAAATCTTTTTAAGGGCCTGTTTGGATACCACCAAAGAAGTTACTTATTCTACTTACAGCAGTAGATAAGTAACTTATTCGAGGTAAGTAAGTTTGTTTAAGATCAATTATAAGTAACTTTTGTACTTAAAATTACTTAATTACTTTAGCTTAATAAGTAGAAACCAAGATAAGCTACTAGAGGCATAAGTAGCTTAGCTTAAGTAACTTACAATCGAAATGTGTTTGCTTCCCCAAGTGTAGGGTTGCGATGTAGTAATAATCTCGGTAAGACCGAGGTCGATCCACAGGGACTTATGTAGGGATTCACAAACACATCCAACAGTTTCTATTAAAAAGCTAACAATCGGATTTTGTATGAGATTGATGTAAGTAACAACTTTAAACTAATTTGAAGGTAAACAATTATAAAAAGGCATTAGGGGTTCAAGGATCCACTTGTAGCAATCCTTGATGTTCAATCCGCTGTGGTTTTTTTTATTTCTCAACTAGAATCGATATTAAGATCTATCTAGCCGGATAGTAGAGCTGTTAAACCAAACAATCTGTCATATGTAAGGCCAATGTATATGATTCACTCAATGCAAGCTAGGATGAGCATGCTCAATTGCATAGGTCAATCCCAATTCCAATAGGATAAGATCACAATCATAACCATCTTCAAGTCCAGTCACAAGACAAGTCTAGATTATGATTTGAACTTGATTCAAATCACATGCACAGTCTCATACATAATTCAGAAAACCAGAAAAGTAGAACTTTGGTAGGAAGTCCCCACATGAAGATCATAGTACTAGAGCGTACTCCAATTCCTCGGATCATACAGGTCTAGACTAGCACACAATAATTAAGAACTTAAGTAATTCTCCCAAACATCCATGAGTCATCATAAGACTAAGAAAAATTACTTAGAACTTGTATTAACTTCAAACCATTGTTCATAATCATGAAAACCAATCTTAAAACCAACTAAAAACGAATTGAAACATCTTAGATCCACTACAAGCTTCACCTCTTAGCCCTAGCTAAGAGGTTTAGCTGCTCATGATCCAAGGAAACATGAAACAACTAGAAAAATCATAAAAACAGCAAAACAAACTAGGAGTTGTGGAACTTCAAAATCCACTTCCGCCGCCTCCAACCTTGCTTAAACTCTTCTTCGATACCTTAGGAATGATCCCTAGGTGTCCTTTTATAGTGGGAAGGCTCCGCAACGTCAGAATATTCCAGAATCTGCGTAAGCTTACGCAGTGCGTAGAGATTTTCGGCGCCAGAAACAGAAAGTCGTCAGCTTATGCATGGCCGACCGGTCACGACCGGTCGGACTCGTTATTTGCACTGTCCAGGGAGCTTCTGGAGCTGTCAGACGTGTTGGCCGACCGGTCGGACTGGGCTGGCCGACCGGTCACGACCGGTCGGACTGTCTTGGTCCTGCGTCCAGTGTATGCAAGGGGTTGGCCGACTGGTCTTGACCGGTCTGGCTCCCTTGGTCGACCGGTCGGACGACCGGTCGTGGCCATTGCTTCTTCATTTCCTTCTTCTTTTCTTCTCTCTTTGCTTCCTTCTTCCTTCGGTCCACCTTGGTTCTTCATCCAAGGTTCTTAAAGAGGTCTTTTTGTCATCAATTAGGCGGAGTCCACTCTCATTCCTGCAATCACAAAACATGCATTCAATTAATCTTTAAATCATGAAAATCTTGCACAATGAGTGATGAATTGGGGTTAGAATATGCACAATTGAGAGCTCAACAAAATGCCCCCTTAAGTCTTTGTCAACCGAGTTGCAAGAGTTCGCTTCATGATCTGGTTGTCATAGGAAATTCAGTTCCTTTTTTTTTTTTACAAAGGATTTTGTGTTGGGTAGTTGATTAGCTTGGAACTTTTTAAATTTTTTTAAGGGAATTTTACAAGAAACTACTTAATTAATATGGAATTTACATTTTGGTGCCTTTTTCAAAAAAGCTACCTCATTAATCGATATAACTATCATTCCACTACCTTCTGTCACAGCCGCTCGTGCAGCAAAATGGGTTGGTGGCTGGGCCCCCAGCATGATGTTTGTGTAAAATCCACCATGACCGCCAGGTGTGTCACCCTATTTTAGGCCAAGGGCCCAAAAATTCAGTTGGACCTCATGATTGGAAACATTGTACAGGGCAATGGTTGCCCTCCAAATTGTTTCCATCACTGTGGTCCACTTGAATCACGGATGAGTTTGATTTTTGGGCAATAAGCCCAATTTTTTGTGTAGAATCTAATGGTTGGAGTGGATCTTAATCTCTTTGTACAGTTGGGGAGGGATCCTAGGACTTGATTTTGGTCCGTCCCATACAATTTTTTTTTGTTCTAAATAATCTCTTTGTATAGTTGGGGAGGGATCCCAGGACTTGATTTTTGTCGGGACCCACCATGATGTGTATATGAAATCAACTCCAACCATTAGATGTGCAATCACCGTTTACGCCCAGAGCAAAAAAATTAGGCTGACTTGTGTTCCAGGTGGGCCGCACCAAAGAAAGCAGTTGGGAGATTACAAACTCTTTTTACCCGTCTCTCGAATACATCTGCATTTGTCTGTGATTCCTGTGACTGCGATTAGTTTGGCGGTGGTAAAATTGTAATGATGACAATTTTCCTTTACATTACCAAGGTAATTTGTGAAACAAACCGGCCCTCAGGGAACTGGGCTGGTCCCAGCCGAACTACATGTTGCAGAATCATTTGTTTGCTAGTCCACAGAGCGGAGGCAGAGTTCCTGTTTCTTTCTGCTTTAGGGAACTGGGCCTGGTTGCAGCTGAACTACAGAATTCAAAATCATTTCTTTCCTATTCCACCAAGGAACAAGGGCTGATTTTTGGTTGCCTGAAGTTTTCTTCATGTTAAACCTTGGAGAATCATGTTACGTTTCATGTATCACAGGTTTCCTGATTTATGTTTTAATATTTGCTAATAAAATACTCAATATTGGGCTTAATAATATTGAACCCAGGAAGATGTTATCTTTTAATTTTTTCATGACTCCTCATATAGGACTGATCAGTTTTATGCCACATTTGCTCGCCATTCCTAACAAACAAGAAGCCGAAGTACATGAACATGACATTTCTAACGCTGTTGTTGAAGAATCCTCTTTCCAGACGTTGGCTTTTAGCTGTTTGAAATCATGGAATCCATGGGAAAGATAATAGTTTTTCTTGATTTGACTTTTTTTTTTTTTACTATTCGATTTGTAAACAAAAGTGGATTCCACAGTCATCATTAGGCTTCTCAACATGTCCTTTTTTATATGGTTGGTTTTTGGGTGGGCTCCTTTTGTAAAGGGCGTTTCGCTTGGTGCTTTGTTTAGCATGGATCAACGCTTTTCTTTTGTATTCCTTCCCACTTTGCGGCCTGTTGATAGAATTCTTGTATTCTTTCTCTCAAAAAAATTCTTTTTTTCTGACACTAGAAACAAGGTAAATATTGTCCAATGAATTAGGATTTCACATGAGTTTTCCTTACAGATCAGACACAACATACCTTTTGGAATCCATTATATTCATCTAATGCTGGAAATTGTCATTACCTTTTCCTTTCTATTCCCTTGGAATCCATGACTTCAAAGATGCCCTTAAAGTCTATTTTCGTTGATGTTCAAGTCTTAACTTCAAGTTATAAACGCTTACATTCCCATGTAGTTATGTTGGTAGAGACTAGAGCGTAACTACTTTGCTAACATGCTTGCCAAAGCTGTTGGCAGTTTTTTTTTTTTTTTTTCAATCTTTGTATTGGATACTCTTCCTCTTCCTATATTTCTTTTATATGTATCGTTAAGATTTTTGTTACCTATAAAGAAGGCGGACATGACATTTATTTTTCTTTCCTCAATGCTTACTACTAGAAATGTTTGGCTAATTCTTTGCACACTGCTCTTTGTGGTGTTTACTATGTAACTTTAGATGCTTCCAATGAACATGAACATGGAAATTTATTGATTAGGAATCTAGGATCAAGTTTCTGTTCATCGTTATCAGTAATGTTCATTGGTAGCATCTCTGCTGTATTTTCATAATATAGTTTTACCAATAGCAAAGATTTTGCAATCGTCTGGTAAATTACCTATTCTGTATTTGGTTTTGGTGATTATCCAGGCAAAGTCACTGATTTAATATCTTTCATTTCTTTGATTTTGCTTGTATTTTCAGACAGATGATTTGCAAGATCATATCATTATATGTGGATTTGGACGTGTTGGCCAGGTGGTTCTTTAGCTCTTATCAACTTGAAATCCTTTCAAGATGAAGTATGTTTCTGATGTTGTTTGGAGAAATTTTAGTATTGGAGTATAACAAAAGCTTTTTATTTTGCCCTCGTTTTCAGATCATTGCACAGCTTCTTTCAGAGAGATTAATTCCTTTTGTCGCTCTCGATGTCAGAAGGTAAACACTGTCTCTAATTGCATAATGGTATTTTGAGTGAATGGAGGTGTTCTTGTACGTTGAAATTAGTAGATGAAGCGATGGAGTGTAGTTGATTATCTTTTATATCTGTTTTTAAAGTGTATAAAACCCCTAAAGGATAGAAATGAAGAGGTAGGAGATAGTGACTTGAGTACAAGTCACATCTAAGCCAGTTATCTTTGGAATATGCAGCATTTTGCATCCTGGCCAAGACTAATTACCAATCATCATTGTCATCATCTTAGGGGGCGTTTGGTATCTCTACAAATAAGAGCTTATTGGCTTATTTCTAAAAAAAAAAAAAAAGCTTTTAGACTATTTGGTAAACGTCTAATCAAAGTGCTTATTCGTTTAGAAAGTAGCAAATAAGCTCTGATTTAATAAGTTGGGGATGGGTTACTTTTTGAAATGGAGCTTATTTGACTTAAGCGGGTAGACATTTTGAACTAATTTTTGGACAAGTTTGCCCTTAAACTTTTCAAGTAGTTCTCCTCTTTAAAATTTCTTCGAGGTACCACATGATGAACGACCCATAGTGAAGTGGGCCCCACATGATGAATGATCCATATCAAAGGTGGGCCCGCATAATGCACGGTCACATCAAAGGTGAGCCCCACATGATGGATGTCCTACTTCAAAGTGTGGCCCCACATGATGGACGATCCACGTCAAGCACGCCCACATGATGGATGGTGGACATTGAATGTGGGACCACATGATGGAAGGTTGACATTAAAGGTGGGCCCACATGATGAATGACCCATATTGAAGGTTGGGCCCCACATGATAGATGGTCCACATCAAAGGTGGGACCCACATGATGGATGGCGGACATTAAAGGTGGGCCTACATGATGAATGACCTATATTGAAGTTTGGGCCTCACATGATGGACGTTCCATAGCCAAGGTGGGACCTACATGATGGATGGTAGACATCAAAGGTGGGTCCCACATGATGGACTATCCACATCAAGTGGGCCCCACATGATTGATGGTCCACAACAAAGGTGGGACCCACATGATGGATGGTGGACATTAAAGATGGGCCCTTCATGATGAACGACTCATATTGAAGTGGGCCCCCACATCAAGGTGAGCCCATGTAATAAAAGGTTCACATCAAAGGTGGGCCCCACATGATAGATGGCCACATCAAAGTGTGGCCCAGTATGACGGAACATGCACATCAAGTGGGTCCCATTTAATGGGCAGTCCACGTCAAAGGTGGGACCCACATGATGGATGATGGTCATTGAAGGGGGGCCCACATGATGGTCGGTTGACATCAAAGATGGGCCCACATGATGAACAACCCATAATGAAGGTGGGGCCCCATAGAATGAATGATCCACATCAAGGTGGGCCCACATAAAGGATGGAGGGCTACACGATGGATGGCCCACATAAAAGTGTGGCCCCTCATAATGGATAGTCCACATCAAATGGGCCCCACTCAATGGACGGTCCACATCCAAGGTCTCGCATGATGGATGACCCATATCCAAAATGGGCCACATGATGGATGATCCACATAGAAGGTGCGCCCCACACGATGAATGATGGATATCAAAAGTGGGCCCCACATGATGGACAATCCACTTCAAAGGTAGGGCCCACACTATGGACACATCAAATGTGGACTTCTCGTGATGGGTGATGGGTGATGGGTAGTGGACATTGAGGGGCCCTACATAAAGGACAATTAGCATTGATGTTGGGCCCCACATGATGGATGACCCGCATCAATGTGGGTCCCTAATGATAAATGGTCCGCATCTAAGACGGGCCTTGTTTGAACGTTTGGCTCACACAATGGACGGTCCACATCAAAGGTGGCCTCCATATGATGGTTGATCCACATCTAATGACGACATAATGTATGGCCCAAATGTCTTAAAATATGAAGATTGTAGTCATCCGTTCTTTTGTCATTTGGGGCATGGTTCATCTATGATGTGATCCACCAAAACAACCATTTGGATTGCTTTTATAATAAAGTTGTTGTAATGTTAAAAAAAATGACATCAACTACCCCTAAAAAAGCTCTTATTTGAAAGTTTTACCAAACATGATTATTTCAAATAAGAGCTTTTTTTGGACTTGAAAAAGTGATTTTACCAAACGAGCTTATTTAAAACAAGAGCTGGAACAAAAAGAACTTATTGGAGTAGCTCTTATTAAATTAGAGTAGAGATGCCAAACGAGCCCTTAGCCTTTCTCCTAGTAATTTGAGATTGACATTTAAATGGTAGATTGGCAAATGCTCTAGCATTGGCTACCCGCTAGACATATATGGATATACCTTCCTCTTATAACCAGTCACTTGGAACCATCCATGGTGGAGGCTCACATTGACACTGCTTACATGCCAACACAGTGCCACACAAGATTTGAGTGCCACCTAGGATTGACTCCCAACCCAACCCTTCTGTGCATGCCCCAAGGGAAAGCAATGCTGGATTGCTGGGTCATGGTGAGGCAATTGCAGGGCAAACCCCTAAGCATGAAGCATGTACACAGATGGAAGGTCATGCTCTAGTAGTAGGCTGCTCAAAATAGCAGGGAACCCACTGACACATTAATAACTATACTTAAGCCTGGCTTCCATAAAATTGCAACATGAATTTGTGTTGCATGTGATGGTATTTTAATATATGGACTGATATGCTTGCCATTGTTGATCATCATTATTTGGTAAAACACATCAATAAAAATGAATATAGCTGGCACGATCACCTTGGTTTGATTTCACCAGGGTTTCCTTTGCAAGCATTGATATAATTCATTATCTGCATTTTCAAAATAATTCTAGAAATTTGGTTATCTTGTTAGTTCTTAAATGTAGACAAAAGTTCATTTCTTCATAGAAGGAAAAGAAGAAATATAAAGACAAAAGAGTTCATTTCTTGATATTAGGAAAAAAGAAACATAAAGACCAAAAAAGTTCATTTCTTTATATGAAGCCATCTGAACATTGATTGCAAAATTATGTTCATGACTATTTTAGTGTGCTGACATTCATTAGTGGCACATCACAAGGATGAAGTGTTAATGGTTTGTAAGATATTTTTGGGTGCACGGCCTTAATGATCACATGCTTAAAAGAGAAAGTAAACAACCTAATTTCGTTTCTCCATGTCTTAGCCTCAGTAGACAGGCTGCTAATTTGAAATAACCCGTGTTTCTTTTAATCGTATACTTGTTAGCTTGTGAACCAAACTTTTCTAACTATCCTTTGGTTGTGAGATACATCTATAATGGAGGATTGATAGAATGTCTTCAAAGGAAATCACTATGCCAATTAAGCCTAAATGAGCTTACATAGCAAAATATTCTTTTCAACATATGTAATGGTATATTTATTCAATCTACTAATATAATTCAATTTTGAGTTTCGGGAAGATTTTTAGAACGTAAAACCTTTTCATTGATTTTATTTTTTTCCCCTAGTAGTTACGAGTTATTCTTCCATTCAAGTTGTGTTTGGATGGACTACTGAATTTAATTACAAAACTTCAATTTAGTGCGAATGACCAAATTGGAATTTCCTTTTTAGTATTCGTATTAAAGAGCTGGACTTGAAAGTGCAATGACATTACTGTCAAGTTCGACTTGAAAGGAATATAACCACAATTCAATGGTGTGGATACTAACAAAGGAAACCAAACTAGCTAGTGCAATTTGGCTCAATAGTGGATTTAAATGAGCCTTCTTTGCATGACATTTAGTTTATGCATCTTTCATGTTTGATCCTCAAGATGGCTAAGCGAGTACTTTTGAATGTGCTTTTTCTTCTTTTCTTTCTTCCTTCCTTTCTTTTATGCTGAAATACCTATTAAGAACATAAAGTTTTTGTACATTTAGCGACCGGGTGGCAGTTGGGCGTGCACTTGACCTTCCTGTCTATTTTGGGGATGCAGGGAGTCGAGAGGTAAGCAAACCATCGTAGAACTTTAGCATGCCCCTTTTAAGTATTTTCCATGACATTTTATCTTCATATATCTTGTAACTAGGTCCTTCACAAAGTTGGTGCTGAGAGAGCATGTGCTGCTGCGATTACTTTAGATACGCCGGGTGCAAATTACAGGACTGTTTGGGCTTTGAGCAAATATTTTCCCAATGTGAAGACTTTTGTTCGTGCACATGATGTTGACCACGGCCTTAATTTGGAGAAGGCGGGTGCTTCAGCGGTATTTCCTCAGAAACCCATTTTATATTTGATTAATTGACTCTCTTCTTAATCTTTTGAAATCAAAGTACAAACACATGGTTGTGATTTTTAATTCAATATTCCAATTTCTTGCTTAAATAATAGAAAAGTAGCGAGCATAACTTATTATAGGCATCTCTTTTACTCCGTATGTGATTATTTACACGTTTCTAATTCTAAAATAATATAGGTTGTCCCTGAGACTTTGGAACCAAGTCTACAATTAGCAGCTGCTGTTCTTGCTCAGGTAAAACTTTACGAGTGTGATCTGATTGCTGCATTATCACTTTCTTTAGCTGCAATGGTCTTATGGGGAATCTGATTTCATTGTTCCTGTACTTGTGGTGGTTCCGGCAGCGTTTGAAATGAAAATAGCTCATCACATGTCGCCTATGCTACATGATAATTTGCATAAGCTACACTCTACATAGACTACGCTAGTTGCGATGTAGCTCACGTTGCAAGTTATTTTTCATTACAGCATTTGAATCAATGAGTGTTTTCAATGATTTGTTGCATTTTTCTATTTTTAATAAATATTAGTTAATCTTTTTAATGATTTTAGTAAAATAATATAAGTAACAATATTAAATCAATTTCATGCTCTTTCTTTACCTTTATACTTAATCATTGCCCTTTCCTATTACTTTAGTTTGCATTTGGTTGCACCAAATATAATGAAATTTTGTTAAATTTCATTATTAATCAGTCTAATTTGGTGTCTTGCCTACTAGCCCAGCTGGAAGACACATAGGCGTTTCAGCAGCAGGTCTCAGGTTCGAGTGCTAAGGAGACACACTAACCCCACCGGTGGGTGGGTGCATCGTGTGACTAACCGTGTGGGTGTGTTGTACAACTAACAGGGTGGGTGCATTGCATGACTAACAAAAAAGAAAAAGAAAAAAAAGAGTCTAATTTGGTACAAAATATCATGAAATCGGTGCAACCAAGCTCAACCTGGATTAAAAATCTAGAAGTAGAGTGTAGCGTAAGCTACATGCTATGTAGCTTAAGCCTCCCACTTCAAAGGGGTGAATGCTACGCTACACGCTAATCACCATTTAAAACACTGGTTGCCATAGAATTGTACATTTCTTAGCAAACTTCTCCAAAAAATCATTGTAATCATCTCTGTGAGCTTTTAGCTGTCAAATTAATCTCGTGATGCATGCAAACAACATCCATGCATCAGAGATCGTTGTGCCCTTATAAATTTGTGGCTCATGGGACTCATTTTGGAGAGGCTAAAATGTATTCAAGAGCTTTTCTTGCAATGTTTGCTTGAGTGTGGCCGCACACAAGATTTGTATGGGGAATTTGTTGCCTTCCGTATTAATGTTGAGTGGTAATATTTGTTTTATATTTCTATATAAACTCCATCGTTTCTTTTAACTAGTAATCTGTATCTGTTTCTACATTTATAAACTTCTGATTGCCGGTGCATAGAAATGATGTAGCTGTATCCATTTTGAAGTGTTATTTAATCTGCATACCTTAAATCAATTTTTTTTATGATTCATTCCGTCTATATTGTATGATTTAAAAAGATTTTTTTTTTCATGCTATTCTCTTTTACTTACTTTTTCCTATGGGGCTCTTCATTAGTTTTGTACGCATGCTTAGTCATCACTTTCAACACTGCTCATTTGTTGTATTTGTACATGGATCCGTCTTTTGTGACAAAAGTAAAACTGAATTAAGGTTCTCGAATTCACAAGTCATTTGTGTAAACCCAGTTACGTTTGGGAAACGTGATGGCTATGGTTACTACACACACCAATGTGCAAATATGTGTGATCTGGGCAATTCGTCAAGTGGGACCCACCAAGTCTGTCATGACCCAAAAATCTGATTGGCCTGATCATCTGGCAGGTCTCACTTGTTTGAAAATGGATGGTTAGCAGAAATTGGCATGTGGTCTACATTCAATGTCACATGAAGCCTACTTGATGAATGGCCACAATTTTTTGTTGCAGAGGTTTTCGAAGGCCTTAAAACTGCAGGACTCTGGTTGTTGGTCTGAAGTTGTAGGTGGATTCAAATAAATATCTATCCTTTCTTTTTCATGGAGATCATGACGATTATTTGTTCATTGTATCTGTTACACTCATCAATCTTCTTTACGTGGTTTTGTTTCCCTCTTTCTTCGCTTGTATCTGATGGGCTTTCTGTCTTTTAGAGCCTTGAATTACAAATTGATGCTATTGCATCCATGATCTTCCATTACCTTTATTTTGAAATGCAACTGGTGACTTCCCTGGCAGGCGAAGTTGCCTACATCAGAAATTGCAGCAACAATCAACGAGTTCAGAAACCGCCATCTTTCTGAGCTTACCGAGGTATGCAATTGCAATGTGAAGTTGATATTTTTGTAATGTTCCCATGTGCTTTCCTTTCTCTTTGTAGAAAGAGTTGTTTTTTTGTATGGTTATAGCTGGAATTGCTGGCTGGTCTACATCTGTAGATGATTTTCTACGAGAAAGTCGATGGATATGTAGAGGTATTTTTCATGGATGTGGAGTGCTTGTTTATGCCAGATCAAGGAAGATCTAGAGGAAAATGTGAATGGAGTTCGTAACAAGAACATGTGTCTATACCTTTCCATACACACACACAATCCCCGCCCATGTGAACAGTGGACCTTTTCTCATTTGCATATGGATCACTGGCCATCCCTTCACAGGACAAGTATGAGATGGCTAGGATTGTGAGAAGGTGAGCATTTTGCAGCATTGCCCATTTACAAGAGCGCCCTCCAAGTGAAGTCTGTATTGCTGAAAAATAGGCTCCACTCTATGCCATGCTGGCCATGGTTTAAAGACTTGGTGACTTTTTAACTCATTTGGCCCAAATCGAGTTGCAGCTATCCCAAGTCGGGGGTGACTCATAGTATCAAACCATATTGGGTCCTGAGTCCAAGTCATCCTGTCCAAGTCTTAAAACCATGGTGCTGGCCCCAATGGCAAACTGGTAATTTGGGCGGAGCATTATATGCAACCTTAGTATGGAACACATTGCAGGTGTTATAGGACGTAACACAAACCTTCACAGGATAGGACTTCGTGGGTGTCATTAAGTTTCAGAAATATAGAGGGAGCTTAGACATGGTTGCACTCACTGCTGCACGAGGCTGAGTTTTAGTGTTTGATGCCAGTTGCTGTGATGACTTTTATTGGGTGGCTTTGGGTATGTTCAGGTGTTCCTAGTCCAAGGTGGACAAAGGTGCGTTGCCACTAGATTGTGGTTGGAAGCTGGAAAACAGGATCCTGATTAATGCAGGATCTGTTTTACCCAGTGTTCGAAGTTTCGGTATCGCTACAAGTTTCGCTTGCCGGGGATACCAAAATAATATCGATATCGCCGATAATATCGTTGATAACTTGAAATGCGAGGAAAATGGGAAAAACAGTGGAATTTTTCAATGAAACTTCAGGAGTTGATAAAATACACATAGTTACATATTTAGGAATAAAAAAATTGCATAAAGAATGCATACATAATACGTTTCTATTTAATGGGTGCCTAAAAGCATGTGTTATCGTAAGAAGTCAGTCCAATCATCTCATCCATCCAAAATCTGAACTTCCATCCAAACATCTATTGATATTTCAGAATATCGGCAACACATGAAATTTCCAAACAAATCGTTAACAACTGAAAAAGAAACTAAAGATTGCGGTCTCGTTATTGCCATGTTGCGATAATGATAATATCATGATATTATCAATGTTATCGTTAACAAATTGAACGCTGCATACAACCATGCACCCATAAGAAATATGAAATGGGAATTTTTTAAATATATAGATTTTTGGCATATCGATACATTGGCGATATTATCGAAATATTGCAGATACATTGACGATACAAGCGACACTTGGAATTTACACAATAAAAATATTGGCAATACACCAACGGGATCAATGTATTGACAATACAAACAGCGCCTGTAATTTACACAATTGAAAATATTAACGATATTGATACATTGGCAATATTTAGTGATACATCATCGATATCAAGAATTTTTTATACTATCAGTGTTATCGGTATCGCTACCTGTGTTATCGGTGTCGCTGAGCTAGAAATAGAGATAATATCGGGGGTATTTCGATAATATCGGAGATAATGCAAACACTGGTTTTACCTGATGCCCGAAATATCTGGCATATTGAGTATGCTTGGAAAGTATGCCAACCATGGTTTGGCGGTCCACCAGGACACATACCTAGATTGCATTCAGATGTTTCAAATGTATTAAATTTCTATAACCCAAAGCCAAAGTGGGGTGAGCTCGATGCCATTTATGTGAAAAACTAGCCCCCAAAATACATTTGCTATATTTTCATGTCCAACTCGAAGTGCTTGGGTTGCAATTAAGAATTAGGTTTTGTTATGAGTTAAAATGGTGCCACCCCTACATTGGTCATTTCCCCTACAATGAGTTGAATGAATTGCAATGCAGTTCAATTCAGCATCCAAACGCACCCTCAGCCGAAGAAGGAAAAGCTTCAAATAAAATCAAACACTTGAAAACTTCCACCAGTGTACTTTTTTCTTTTGGGTATTATACTAATGCGTCACTGCCCTTTTATTTTTTTGGGGTTTATGCAGCTATGTGAAGAAAGCGGAAGTCTCTTGGTTATGGCTTTTCTAGAGTCATGACCAAGCCCAAGCCTCAGGCATCTGCATCTGATTCCGATGAAAATCAAGTTGTTGAAGGAACGCTTGCAATATAAATCACTCATACGGAGAAACCAGGTATAAGATGAAATCCTTGATAAATCTGTACAGATGGTCATTTCTTTCATTGATATAGAATTGTACAGAAATATAGGAAAAGCGTTAAGCACACGCATCGTTCACCAATGGTATAAATTGCCTCAATTTTGATTGGCTCCTTTTCCATTCGTGTGAATTTTGACGTGGGATTGCATTGTTTTGTGTTGGATTTGTCATGTTGTTAGCCTGATTTGTTTCTTTATTGATGTTGTGTTGTTAACTTGTTATCTTAATCCGAGGATGAAGGGTGTGTTTGGATGCACAATTATTTTGAATTGCATTGTGAAGTGGTAAAGTCCAAATTGCTACCACCATCATTGTCATCGATATGTGGTAATTGGCTCGAAAACTCGAGTTGTTACAATCAGGGACTTGAAAGGTGCTTGACTGCCATTTTTTGTGAGTTCCTTGTGAATCATCATCATCATCATCGATGGCCTCGTCCTAGCTATTTTGGTCTGCTTTATCATGCTTGCTTGGCAAACATTAAACGGCTGGCAGCTTAGGAGACATCAGCCTTTCCTTTCCGCAGGTTGAAGATTGGCTGGTGCATTGTTACTAAGCGGAGTTTAAATCTTTGCAATGAATGCAAAATACAAGATTAGAAATTTCTTGTGCTGTGAGCCGGACTGTTTGCAATTCAGTCCATTTGTGCATCCAAACACAGCCCAGAAACAATACATGAAGTAAGTGAGAATATATGAGCCATGACCAGCTGTGCACATTGGCACACATGGCAATGTGTTACAGGAGCAACCCAGATTCTCTTGAGGCACCCACCATGTTTGATACCCCTGGCATGAAAAATAAACATTTTTGAGGAATGAAACCAATAGTCTACATTTAAGATATATGGTTGCTAAAGGATTAGAAAGTCAGATTGGGTTGGGCTAAACCAAACAATCAATCCGGCCATGCATGCGGTCCAAGAGTAGCCCATGGGCCAAGTTGGTAGATTCAAGCCTGGCGGAGGTAGGGTCGAGTGGGCAATTGGCTCATTGGCACCCTTCGAATGGTTGTCTAAGGGCTGTTCTCCAATGGTATTGGCTCATTGGCACCTTAAAGCTGCCAATGGTCTGGTTTTAGCAATGATACCATTCCCTCATGCTGGGCAGCTTGGAAAACAGGAATGCAATGGGTTGGGTTGGGTTGGGTTGGGTCGGGTCGGCCCGTGAGTCAACTGGCCCATCCAGCTTGTGATGCTTGTTTAGGCCAGTCAAGTGAGTAGTTGGTTGTGCTCATGTTAGAAATGTGGCCCGTTTAAGTAAATGAGTCAGGCTTAGGTGGAACCCTACCCAACCGACCCCCTCCGCATAGCTTATAAATAGGCTGGGCCAGATGACCTGACCTAACCCAAAGACAATTTATAGACCATAAGTATAGATAAATCAACATGATGTTTGTATGTTTCCATACA
>PVNU02003691.1:0-38438 GCA_003013855.2 Liriodendron chinense | reverse complement strand
CACCTTTCCTTGATGTTTTGTGAGGCTAAGAAGGCTTCTCCTGGTGTGGATGATGACTTGAACGGCTCAGATCACTTGATTTGGCCCTGTGGGTCCACTTGATGATCAGATCTTGGATTCTGACCCTTCTTTTGATGATCAAACTCTTGGTCTTGCTATTTGATGACCCATGCGAGCTCTTCCATGGTTTAGATCACAATAATCTAGTCTTCGAACGGCTCAGATTGCTTGTGGCCCTCTCTTGATCATCTTTCCCTCTCTTTGACTTGATCAGACCCATTCTGGCCGCAGTGCTTCGTGATTGGATAGGTGGGGTACCTTCCAAATGATTATGATCAATCTCAATCGAAATCTGGAATGGATTGGAGCCTTGGGCAGCCCTCAGGGTGCCATCTGCTGATGTGGACTGTCAGCCTCACCTACCAACGACCATGGAGCCACTCCCGCGGAGAGAGAGGGAGCGCGTCCTTACGGGCGGCCCAGAGCGGGCCGCGCAAGGCTTGCCTCTTGTGCGACCTGGGCTGGCTCGTGCTCGGACATTTTCTTCTGTCTCCTTCTCTTATCCCCACATTCTTTGTACTGGACCATTCGATTTCAGCCATGAATCTTCTTTCCTCTTTGTCTTTTCTCCTCATCTTGTCCTCATCTTGCTTTGTCCTTTCTTGGGCAATGGATGATGGAGATTTAGGGGTTGTGGGGGCTGTCCATGGTGGGTCCCACACTTCAGAAAGCGTTGAAGGCTTTAATGATGGAGAGATTCCTTTAATAGATGGTAGAGATGGTGCATTGAATGGTGGCATTGATGAGGGGCTAGGGGCAGTGGTTGGTGGAGCTTTGAATGGCCCCATTAATGGCAGCCATGCTAAAATTTCAGATTTGAATGGGTCTTTGATTGTGGGAGAACTGGATGGTATGGATGAGATGAGGAGATGGGACATAGGTGAGGCTATGCATCCCTTGAATGTGGGCCACCTAGATGATGTGATTGATGGAGGTGATGGGGGTATGATGGACATAGACGGGCTGATCTTATGTCTGGTTGGTATGGACGGTTCAGATGATACCTTTGATGGTTTGGATGCTCTTGATGATGGCTGAGATGTGCGGCATACTTGTTTGGGTGGACTTGATTTGATCATTGATGATGTCCCCCTGATGATGGACGGTGTGGATGCCTCCATGATCCCTTTGATTGGCCAGGATGATGACTGGATTCATGATTTCTTGTTGGAGAGGGCCGTAGGTCTAGATCTGACCGTTGATTCTTTGATCGGGGTAGCCGGGACCCTTCTTCATGGTTCAGATGCATTTTTTTATGGTCAGATTGGCCAGGATGCCACGATGTGTGTCGTGATCTTTGTTGATGGAGAGTGTCGTCCTTCTCCTGATCGTCGGTCTTTTGCGCACTCTGTTCATGAGGTGGGCGAGTCTTCCCATGCGGCTGAGGTCGTGACAGTTTCAGACAGTGATGAGACTATATTAGACATAGCCGTTACTGAGGGCAGGTCAGGGGCTGTCAAGTCTACAGAGGTTCCAGCTTTTCCTTCCCCTTTGCCCGTTGATCTTCCGATCCTTGATGAGCTGTCATTGATTTCTGGGCCTTTTGTTCTGGAAGGGGTACCTGTGAGGACTTGTCAGCTGCTTCCTCGTCCTTCTTGCTGGCCACGGCTGCTTGTTTGGCTTGACAGTTTGTCGGCTTATGAGATTCGGGATTTGGAGTCTTATGGCTTCGGCAGTCTGATCCATATGGCTAGAGTTGACATTAACTGGAGGATGCTCGGAGCTGCATTGATTGACTGGGTCCCTTCGTTGAACTTGTTCGCGTTCAACGACATGGAGATGGGACCCTCTTTGGAGGAGCTTACACGCTTGACAAGCCTACCTTGGGATTATACTCAGTATTTTTTGCCAAAGACATTGCCGAAGACTGCCACACCGCAGAACTGGTTCGGGATCCCCTATCTTGTTCGGCCTGCAGCTGCCGGCCAGGATGCTGTAGTGTTTTCCTTGGATTTACTGTATGATCTCTTTTCTGGTCCTCGGAGTGTGGCCGGATCTATTCTTGCTCGGAACGCACTAATGTTCTGCTTGATAGCTGAGGTGCTATTCTCGGGATGGCGCAGGTCCCAGACTCCTTTGCTTTTTGAGGTGATGAGCCAAGCTACCCGACGGCAGGGGATCATTTCTCTCGTCCTGGCCGAGCTGTTAGTGGGCTGACTGACTGTGCCCTGGGCCTCACTCGTGTCCTTCGCGGGCTGCTGTGCATTTCTTCAGGTATCTTTTCTGCACCTTTCCCTTCTTGCTTTGTTAGGAATTGCTTTGCTCTAGCTGAACTTATTTTCCTTCTTATGATCAGGTCTGGCTATGGGAGCGTCTTTCGCTGACTGTTTCCTGTACCATTTCCTAACACCCGTCGAACAGACCTTAGCGACACATCATGGAATTTCTTCCTCATATGGCTAGGATAAGTGAGCTCTTGTGTCGCAGGATGGTCGCTGATCTTCGTGACTGGAATGTTCGTTGGGAGTCATCTTGGTTTTCACTTTCCTCCAGTGCTTTGTGATGCGCACCGCCTCTCTTTGATGCTGGTAGGCTTTCGATTTACTTTTCTTACCACCCTATCCGGTTCCTGCGGCAGTTTGGGTATGAGCAGGATGTTCCTCTTTTTGCTTTCACAGGTATCGGGCGTCGAGCACTTCCATCCAGAACCTCTGACTTTAGGGACTCGGGTTGATGGATCTTGGGCGAGTTACTTGACTGCCAATTTGCTTGGTTTGAGCTGCGGGCTTTCCGATAGCGACCACCCCATATCAGTACTGGGTTGCTGAGCAGTCTCTGTATCGACGTATCCCTTGCTAGCACCAGACTGTTGATTAGGATGAGCAGGATATCCTTGGAGATGCCGGCTCTTCGTCTGGTCATATGAACCCTTTGAGAGCGCCCATTCATCGATCCTGGTTTTCTTTTGGCTACTCATGGCCATCTGCTGTCTGAGATTTCCGCACTTCGGTATCATTGTGAGATGATGTCGAGGAGATTGGCTGCCGATCAGAGGTTATCTGATGAGGAGGCCGTGATCCGTACCCTTGAGCGCGATGAGGTGCATTACCTGCGTATGGAGGTGAGTAGGTTGAGAGCGAGGCTACTTCATTATGAGTCAGAGGACGTACCTGATGTGCCAGAGGAGGAGGGTAGAGATTGATTGTGTTGGCCACCTGTACATTCCTTTTTGCATGGTATATGATTGATGATGATGCATTTTTTGTATTTTTTGAAAAAGATGACATGATATGTGTAAAAGAAATAGGATATTTTAATAAAAAGAAGAAAACTTTTTTGAGAATCTATTGTGCCATGAGTTGTCTTGTGGGTGTGTCTGGATTTTGTGTCGGGATATAGGAATCAGAATGAGGCTCGGCAATGCTTTGACCGATGTCTTGAGATTTGACTTGAGTACTCCTTTGGTTCCCTAGAGGTTGTAGGCAATGGAAACTATTGCCTCCCGAGATTGTCGGAATTTGTAGAGCTCTTCGTTCCTGACTGCACTTCTTCTTGTTCTTGAATTGTAACTGCTTGAACCGATCTGGATTGTCTGATTTCTTGATACCTGCACTTTTCATTTTTCTTTTTCTATTCGAGCCATTTTTTCCTGTAGCCGCTCTTTCGAGTTTTCACTACAGCCGGCCTTTTCCCGTCATTTTTGCCCGTGGCGCCCTTTCGGGTTTTCACCCACGTCCCGGGTGTTTGATCTTGCCTGCCTCTTGCAGCTATGCTGTTTTTACCCTCAGTGCCCTTTCGGGTTTTCACTAAGTCCGCTGTATGCCCACTGTTTTTACTCGGAGCGCCCCTTTCGGGTTTTCACTCCGCCCTCTTTGTTAAGCACACCTTTTCTTTTTCTCTTTTTCTTTTTCTGAATCTTTAGATAACTGTGGCGGCTAGAGGTCGGGGAATCCGTCGTTGCCGGCCGATGGCAGTCTTTCAACCCTTATCCTAAGTTACGATGATAGAGCTGTGGTCTTAGCTAAAGATCCTTCTGAGATGACATGGATGGATGACTGTGTTTCTTCGTGGGTTGATTTTTTTTCTGGGTGCCTTGCTTTGGCTTCCCTTTTCTCTTTTCTTCTTCTTTTTTTTGTTCTTTTCTTTTGTATTCTTTGTCTCTTTTTTTTGTATTTTTTTTCTTTTTCTTTTGAATCCCCTTATTTGAAACACTTGTTGGTGGACGGAAATGATTTCTCAGAGGTGTTAGCTTCGACCTCTTGACTTCAGCTCTATTAAAAGTAACTCTTGATAAGGTCAGAATGACTTACCCGTGAAAGATCTTCACTTTGTCGGTGTGATTGGATCAGGAAGATCCACCCCTCTCATGCTGGTGAGTCTGAGGGCGCCTCCGGGAAGTACTTCTCTGATGATCAGTGGCCCGTCCCACGAGGGTTTGAACTTTCCTCTGGGATCCGGAAGGTGCGAAGGTAGAATCTTCTTCATGACCATGTTGCCTACCTTGAAACTTCTTTTTCGAACTCTCTTGTTGTAAGCCCAAGCGATCCTTTTCTGATAACACTGAGAATGACTTAGCGCACGCATGCGCTTTTCATCTGCTAGCTTGCAACTGATCGAATCTGGCCCGTTGCCATTCTCCTTCTTCAACTCCGCTTTCTAGTAACACCCATAGTGATGGTATTTCCACCTCAACTGGCAGAACTGCTTCCATTCCATAAGTAAGCTCGAAAGGAGTAACGCCCGTAGTAGACCGTACAGACGTTCGATAGGCCCAAAGTGCATATGGGAGCATATCTGACCAATCTCGATAGGTCACGACCATCTTCTCGAGTATCCTGACGATCGTCTTGTTTGCGGCTTCTACCCTACCATTCATCTGAGGACGGTAGGGGCTTGATCGATGACGTTGGATCTTGAATTTGCTGAGGAAGTCATCCATCTTCTTGTTGACGAACGGGGTCCCATTATTTGTGATGATTGCATTGGGATTCCATACCGGCATATGATGTTGTTCTTCATGAATTAATCGCCCTGAGATGCTGCAATCGCGGTGTAGGAGGCTGCCTCTACCCACTTGGTGAAGTAGTCGACTGCCACAAGTATGTACTCATGACCGTTTGATGTTTTGGGACTAATCTTGCCGATGATGTCGAGTCCCCACATGGAGAAGGGCCAGGGGGGTGGTCAGGTTGTATAATTCTGATGAGGGGGCATGGATTTGATTCGCATGCTCCTGACACTTGAAGCATTTTCTGACGTGATGGCAGCAGTCTGTCTCCATGGTGAGCCAATAGTTAGCCGTGTCGTAGAATCTTTTTTGCCATCATGTGCCCGTTCATGTGTGGACCACAGATTCCTTCATGTATTTCTTTCATGATCTTTGCAGCTTCTGTTTCATCGACGCATCGTAGGAGGATGTGATTATAGGATCGCTTGTAAAGAACTTCGCCACTGATGGTGAACTGGCCGGCCAACGCTAGATGGTTCGGCGATCTGTTGCTGTTGCTGACTCCGGATACTCTTGGGTTTCGAGATATTGCTTGATGTCGGCATACCAGGGTTTGTCAGGGACAGCTTCGGCTTCTTCTATTTACAGGCAGAAAGCCGGGTTCATCTAAATTTCGACTGTGAGCTCCCATTCTGAAGCTCCTTTTAGGATCTCGAGCATCGATGCGAGTGTGGCGAGAGCATCTACAAATTGGTTCTTGGCTCTGGGCATGTATGAGAAGGTAATTTCTTTGAACTCCTCGATCAGATTTTCAAGATACACATGATATGGTATCAACTTCTCGTCCTTGGTCTTCTATTCGCCATTGGTCTGATTGATGATAAGCTGTGAGTCTCCAAATACTCGTAGCGTCTTGACCCCCAAGATTATGGCTTCCCTTAAGCCAACGATGCATGCTTCGTACTCTGCCATGTTGTTGGTGCACTCGAATACTATGCTTCTTGAGATAGGAATATGGACATCATCTGGAGAGTAAGGATGCTCCAATACCACTCCCTTTAGAATTTGCTGCGCCGTCAAAGAATAATATCCACTCATCTTTTTCTTCTTTTCTTCATCTTCGATTAAGCAAGAGATCTTCATCAGGGAAGAATGTCTTGAGCGGTTGAGTAATCCAGGAGGGAGTGAGTGGCAAGATGATCGGCGAGGGCCTGCCCCTTGATTGCCTTCTGAGTGACATAGGTGATGTCGAACTCAGACAGGAGTAGCTGCCACTTAGCTATCCTTCCAGTGAGTGCCGGTTTCTCAAACAGGTATTTGAGCGGATCCATGTGAGCGAGGAGGAGAATAGGGGACGCAATCATGTATTGACGGAGTTGCTGAGTTGCCCAGACTAGGGCGAGGCAAGTCTTCTCGATCGGGGAATACCTGGTCTCGTAGTCGGTGAAATTTCAGCTCAAATAATATATTGCTTGTTCCTTCTTCCCAGTCTCATCGTGCTGGCCGAGGACACAGCCAATGGCTTCTGCTGCTACCGAGATGTATAACAATAGTGGTCGTCCAGGAGTGGGTGGCACTAGGACTGGAGGATTCATGAGATATTTCTTGATGCGATCAAAGGCGACTTGGCAATCATCATTCCATTCTTTTGTAACATTCTTCCGAAGGAGCTTGAAAATGGCCTCACAAATAGGCATGAGCTGTGCGATGAAGCGACTGATGTATTGAATTCTGTCGAGGAAGCCATGAATTTCTTTTTCTGTTCTAGGAGGGGGCATCTCGATGATTGCTCTGGCTTTGGTCTCGTCGACCCTGATGCCATCCTCGCTCACCATAAAGTTGAGGAGCTTACCTCCCATTGCACCGAAGACACATTTCTGAGGGTTGAGGCGGAGCTTGTACTTTTCTAATCTGTTGAATAACTTCTTCAGATCTTCAAAGTGTCCTTCAATTGTGCGAGATTTGACGATCATATCGTCCACATATACTTCAAGCTCTTTGTTCATCATGTCGTGGAATAGTGTTGTCATTGCTCACTGATATGTTGCTCCTGCGTTCTTCAGATCGAACGGCATTACCCTGTAGCAGAAAGTTCCCCAGGGAGTGATAAACGATGTCTTCTCAGGATCTTCGACTGCCATCTTGATCTGATTGTAACCTGAGAACCCGTCCATGAAAGAGAAGACCTTGTACCCAGCAGTGTTGTCGACCAGAGTGTCGATATGTGGCAAAGGGAAGTCATTGTTCGCTCGCCTCAAGTGTAAGGCTGCGATGTAGTAATAAATCTCGGTAAGACCGAGGTCGATCCACAGGGAAAGAGTAACAGCTTCCTAATTACTCCAGCAACTCAGTTTAATAGAGTAAATTCAATTTCAACGGGATGTTTAATTAAAACAGTAACTTAATGACAAATCAGAGATATAATGTACTAAGGCTTTCAAGGATCCACTTGTAGCAATCCTATGTCAATTCAGTCAATCCAAGTAGAGAACACAACTAGATTTGAAGTCCTATCTCTCATCTAGTTGGAAAGTAAAACATTCACACACATTCATCCAATTCAAGTTGAACTTCCAAGTTCAAGTCCATTCAATCAATGTAGAATTCAAATTCATAGCCTGCGGAGTAACAGCCATGCCTATGGACTATGGCCTGCTCAAGGATTACTATAATTCGAATCTAAACAAGCAACCTGTGATAATCTCAGAGAATTAAAAGGAATTCATGTCCGGAGCACATAAACTCAGATAAGACATCTCAAACTACCACCTATTGGACTGAAACATAAGAAAAATCAACTTTGAATTGAAAAATACTTAAATCAAACTGAAATTAACATAGAACTGGCTACAAGCTTCACCTCTCAGCCTTAGCTGAGAGGTTTTAGCCGAGTATAGTCATGCTACAACTAAAAACTCAAAAATAAAGCATAAAACTAGAAAAACCCGAAGATAGATGTTGCAGACGCTCCACAGTCGCCTTCAGCCTCCAAACTCACGTTCCTTCTCTTCTCTGATACCTTAGGGAGAGCCCCTAGGTGGCCTTTTATAGCAACAATCCTCCCTTGCGTCGGATTCTGCGAAATCCTACGCCTTGCGCAACAATTTTCGGAGTCCCGAATTAGAAAGGATTCTTCTTACGCAGAGCCGACCGGTCGTGACCGGTCGGCCTGGCTTTTCAAATACTCCAGAGAGCACAGCTGACCGGTCATGACCGGTCGATGTGGACTGTCCATTGTTCCAGCGTGCATGCCCGACCGGTCATGACCGGTCGGGCTGTTTTATCCTTCATCCAGTGCCTATAGCCGACCGGTCATGACCGGTCGGCCTCCTTCCATTTACTTCATTTATGTGGCTAACCGGTCAGACGACCGGTCAGCCTTGTTTTTCTTCCACTTTTTTTTCTTTTCTTCATTCTCTTTTCTCCCTTTTTCTTCTTCTTTCTTTGGTCCATCCTAGGACTTCATGCAATGTCTTCAAATACATTCTTTTGGCTCCAATTTGATGAAATCCACTCTCATCCCTACAATCACAGAAACACGTGTTAGGTGGGCCTTTAAACCATGAAAATCATGCAAACCATGTAGTGTAATGGGCAATGCAATGTATAAATTGGAGGTTCAACAGTCATCTTTAGGACTGGCCTTGTTGAGATCTCGAAAGTCGATGCACATTCGAACCTTGCCATCCTTCTTTGGTACTGGTACGATGTTGGCGAGCCATTCAGGGTAGTTGGAGACTACCAAGAATCCCGCATTGTATTGCTTGATGACTTCATCTCAGACTTTCAAAGCCTATTCTGGCTTCATTCTTTGAAGTTTCTGCTTCACTGGCTTTATATCCGCCTTAGTTGGCAGATGGTGTACAACTAGCTCTTCATCGAGTCCCGGCATGTCTTCATATGAGAACGCGAAGTTGGACAATCTTGGAGCTAGGAACTCTATCATTTTCTGCTTCATCTCTGGTGGCAATGATTTTCCAATGTGTACTTCCCTAGGGATCTCAGGTGTCCCCAAGTTTACTATCTCGAAATCATCGGCTACAACATTGGCTTTGGATTTGAACTTTTTGAGGAGATCCTCTAGTTCGGGAGCTGGATCATCATCTTCCTCATCCCGAGCTTCATCCAGGCCCATGAGCTCGAAGTCTAATTCGATATCAAAGTCATACGATTCAACTTCAAACTCATGTGACTCTTTAGACAAACTTGGCACACTATTGAATACAGGAAAAGAAATGTTTTTTGGTTTTTGAGAATTTTTTGAAATTAAGATGCTAGATGTTTTTGGCTTTTGAAAGTTTTCGATTTTTTTGGATTTTTGAAATTCACGGGACTTTGAACAAGCGGGCATTGCAGACCATGATTGAGCCCAACTTGTTCCAAAGTTCCGATCGCTGCTTAAACAGGCGTTTTTTTTGGAAGCCAGAGCCCTCAGATGGCTCTTTGGCTGATTCAAAAGTTAGGGGAACGGATGACCATTCAGGACCCCACAGTTCCTCCCCTGAAGAGGTGGGGGTTGATGATTCGGGTGAAGAATCATAGTCTGGCCCAATGACCATGATTTATTGCTGGTCGGGTTTCGAGATCTGAGTCATACTCAGTCCCTCCCGGGTCACTTACCTCGCATTACAGTTCGTCTAGTTCTACGGCTAGACATGAGTTTGGAACCTGGACATCAGACCAATCCAGGGCTGGCCATTTCCCTTTCTTGGTCCAATGAATGGGCTGCTTCTGCCCTTGGCTAATGATTGACGATGTTGATTCTGCCGAGATGGGCGAGTCGTGCCCCTTGCTGATTGATGCTGAGATGGGCAAGTTGTGCCCCTGGTTGGCTAAAATTGAAGCGGGCAGGTTGTGCCCCTGGTTGATTGATGCTGAGATGGGCAAGTTGTGCCCCTGGCTGGGAGCAGATATCAGAGTAACCTGGTCTTGAAGCTGTTGTATTTGACTTCCTTCTTCATCTTCATCATTTCCTTCTTCTTCTGGAGGCTTAGATGGTTCGAGAATCTGATCCCATCGAATGGGGGGCCACGTGGCCCAAACTAGGCTCATCGGGAGGCCTTTGTGTAGTGCAGTTGGTTGATTCCCTCCTGGGTCTTTACAAGGTTCTCCTGGCTTGACGAATTAGATGGGTGAGCACCGAAATTTCTTCCTTGTTTTGTCCATGAAGATTGCCCTGTATCCGAGTCCCCATTTGCGTTGGTTATATACCAGTGGTACCTTTCTAGACTTGAAATGATTCTTCATTCGGTATTTGAGGCTCAGATGTTCTGCTGGTGAAAAGACACAGTCCACCCTTATTGGTTCCAGAATGGCGATAGAGTTCACAGTCTCGAATTCGAAACTATGAAACGGGATGTCTTCTTCAGAGTGCTGGATATCGATGACCGGGATGTTTGGTTCAGTGGCAGCAGCATTGGAAGGAATGATGAGCTCCTTCTCTGCATGGATAGAGATCACTTGATTTCCACAGATGCATTTCACTCGTTGATGCAGGGTTGATGGCACAGCTCCAACCTTGTGCAGCCAAGGTCGTCCGAGCAACATGTTGAAAGAGGCTGATATATCCAGAATTTGGAATGTGATGATGGAGACTTCCGGACCTATCTGTACCTCTATGTCGACCTCCCCTTCCACTGATCGGCGGGTGTTGTCGAATGCTCTGACGCATATGGTGCTTGGTCGAAATGAAGAAGGACTGATTCCCAGACGTTTCGCAGTCTTGAGTGGGCAGACGTTTAAGCTTGAGCCATTATCGATAAGGACCAGCGGGACACATAGGTCTTTGTATCGTAAGGCTATATTGAGGGATCGCCCATGATCTCGTCCTTCTGGTGGCAACTCATTATCTGTGAAGGTGATGGCGCGTGGAGCCAGGAGTTGTCCAATCATCAATGCTACCATCTCTGGTGCTGTATCGGAGGAGACGTGGGCATCACTCAGGGTTTTGGCAAACATTTCTCTATGTATGCGAGATGTGCAGAGTAGCTCCCATACTGAGATTTGAGTAGGGATTGACTTGAGCTGAGTCGCCACATCGTATGCGGCTTCATTTTTGTTGCTGAGGCTTGAGAGAGCGCCTTTGGGATCTCCTCTATTCTGATTATCTCTTCGGATGCAACGTCCATTGGGATTCATGTTTCCCACTTCCGCACATTCTGGATAGTGCCATGGGACCTCTTTATAATTTTCCTCACCTTTGCCTTCTAGGACCACCGGTTCTTGCAACGGTGCTGGTGTGGGTACCAGATCTTCCTCGTATGGAGCTTTTGCCTTGAAGACTACATTGTTGCCTGTGTTGAAGGGAAAATATCGAGGCTTTTCTTCATAGATCACATAAGGTTGCGGTCCTAGCTTGACCGTTCCTGGAGCAGGAGGCTCCCATGGAATGAATACTGGTCCTCTTGATACGGCAGGGGGTTTCTCTGTTCGTCCCAGCTGCCGTAGTGTGATTGACATGCCTCCGGGATTTGCCCCTTGCAATATGACTGGCTCAACTGGAGGAGCTCCTTCCAAGACAATGGGCTCTTGCTGCTGATGAGTATAATCCCTCCATTGTGGATTCGATTGTTCTCGAACTGGAGTTGCCCCTTGCAAGATGACAGGTTTGTATATGTGCTCGATGTATGATTGTGCTCCTTCCAAGACGACTGGTTCCCAACAAGAAGGGCTGTAAGATGCCCCTTGAACAACTAGAACATCATATGGAAGCGTTCCTTCGAGTACTACTGGCTCAGAGACTAAAGGAAGAAGGGGACTTGCCTCTTGCAAGATCGGAGGAGGATTTGTCGGCCCATAAGTGTAGGCATGAATGGACTGGATAGGGGAGAAGAAGCGATCGAGGCGCTCTCCTTCTTCTATGCTGTTAACGGTGGGGCCACGAGATGAACTAGGATCCGTCGGATGTTGAGGCAGAGGATTTTGAAGGATGTTGGTGAAAGCTGTTGGAGGAGTTCTAGGGACCGAGTGACGATCTTGCGGTCATCAATTAGATCTTGTATTGCATTCTTCAAAGTAAAGCATCGATCAGTGGTGTGGCCACGCCCTTGATGGTAAGCACAGTACTCATTTTCTCAGTAGTTCGGAGGCAGAGGATGAGGAGGAGGCCTGGGTGCCATTAGAGTGAGTAACTGCTTCTGTACCAGCATAGTCATGACTTGACTAAGTGGTTGAGTGAGTGGAGTGAATTTCCTGAACTCCCTATAATTCTGCCTATTCTGGTATGAGTATTAACTGTTCCCTCTGAATTGCTGCTGTTGACGAGGTGGTTGTGGCTGTGATTGAGGATTCGATTGCGGCTGATACCGCTGAGGTTGGTGCTGAGCCTCATTCTGCTGATGCTGTTGACGTCCCTGTAGGGGAGTATGTTGATTACCCTGAGCAGTGGTATTGATGTTGTTTACCTCTGTCGGGCGGGGAGGAGAACCGCTTCAGTTTTCATTCCCATATCCCTCCACTCTGTTCCTCTTGACTGGAGTGGCTTGATGAGGCCATGGGGAGATTGTCCCGGCACGGATTCCTGCTTCGACTTGTTCTCCAGCACGGATCAACTATGAGAAATTCGCATATGGATGCGAGATGAGATATTCAGATATGCCTGGATATGTTGAATGAACAATCATGGAGATTTGTTCTTCGTCGTCGATAGGTATCCGCATTCTGGCTGCCATAGCTCGCCAACGTCCCACATAGGCTGATAGCGTTTCATCACTCCTTTGCCTGAGAGCTGCGAGGTCGGCTCTTCTGGGTGCCATGTTGAGATTGTACGCGAATCTGTTGATGAAAGCCTGAGAAAGTTGTTCCCATGTCCTGATGCGGTGGCAGTCCAATGAGGTGTACCAATCTAGGGCATCGCCTTTCAAGGATTTTTGGAACAAGCGAATGAGGGCCCCTTCATTTCCTGAGATTGCACTCAGCTCTCCACAGAAGGCCTTGAGATGTGTTGTGGGACAACCGCTGCCATCGTATCTTTTGAATTTTGGTACCTCAAAGTTTTGGGGTACTTGAGCATCTGGGAAAGGACACAAGTCTCTGAACTTGGTAGAAGGTAGATCGATTCCTTGTTACTGCTGAAGCTGATTTTACAAGATCTGGAACTGCTCCCGTAACTCGTCCAGTCCTGAGTGATTCGTTTGAGCGACTGGTGCCTCTTGGAGCAAGGCACGTTCTTCTTCGGCATAGTGGTCGATGTCTTCGACCCTATGGGTTTGCTGAAAAGCAACCACGGGTTGCTGAAGTTGATTTGATGATTGAACTGAATTCTGATGAACTTGTGCTTGAAAGGACTGTAATTGAACTGGAGATTGTACTGAAGGTTGAACTGGAACTTGCTGGAAATTAACTGGAGATTGCTGAATTGAAGATTGCTGAAAATTAACTGGAGTTTACTGAACTGAAGATTGCTGAAAATTAACTGGAATCCCATCGGCGGGGATGTGCTGGAATTGAAAAGTGCTCCTGTTTGCAGGAGGCTGAGATGCTGGGAAGTGACCCCCTTGTTGGGTATTCGCCACTGTCCGCTGATTGATGTGGGCTTGACAGCGACCCCCATTGTGGGCATTCGCCGGTGCTGTCCCTGTTGCTGGAAATTGAATTGAAATCCCATCGGCGGGGATGTGCTGAAATTGAAAAGGGGTCCCATCGGCGGGGACATGCTGAGAAAGGAAAGGAGTCCCATCGATGGGGACATACTGAGATCTACTGAGACTGTTGTTTGCAAGATTGACTGGAAGCTGACTGGAAGTTCCTGTGACAGGAGTGCTCTGAGGCGGCCTTGTCGTTGCAGGAAGATACTGAGGAGGATGCCCCATAGCGAAGGGCTGAGATGGCTGCTGTCGGTAGTCTTGGGCAGACTCCGATAGTTGTGCTTGATTTGAACTGGAGGCCGGAGGGACCCGGCATGGCTGCTGAGATTGTTGAACTGGGCCAACCTGATTGTTGGTTGCTGCGGTGACTTGTGCTTGCATGAATTGCAAGAGCATTTCTTACATTGCTTTTATTCCTTGTGCCAATTCTTGCATGATTGGAGTATTCTCAATCGGCTGTTGCGCTTGAGGTTGCGCTTCCGTCATCTCAAGAGCAGGGAAGAGATGAGTTTCTTCTTCATGGTCGGACATGGCTTGCTGTGCCCGAGTGCGGATTATGCTGCGGAAGGAAAGTTGTTTTCGAACACGTTGAACCCGAGGAGGCGCAATGGTGATGACTATACTCTATTCTTTTTTTTTTGGGGGTTTTGGGATTTTTCTATTTTTTTTGTTTTGGTTTTGGGTAGAATGCTATGCAGATGAGATTGTATGAGGACTAATGACTTTCAAGTATAGGAATGATTCTGTTTTTCAAGTTGGATCACGACTAGTGGGACTAGCTCATCCCCAGCGGAGTCGCCATTCTGTGGACCCTCGCCATTCCGCGCTCCCACACGACGTCCTTCCTTTCGGAAAAAGAAGAAGATGTGCGTGCGTGCGAATCGCCGTTTGTGCCACTAGCTTGCCTCGTTCTTGAGGACTTTGTTTGGTTGTCATGTTAAGCTGGATGCGTTTGAATGAGTTTATATAAGACCAGAGTCGCCACTAGCCAATTACTTCGAATCTACAGTCGGCTAGACCCCATAGAAACGTTAGAGAAGGAGATCTGAAGATTCCTTTCTCTAAGATGACTCCTTTTGATCTGCGGCTAGAGATTCGAGGTAAGGGATCACGGTTACAGGGTGTGAAGAGGTTAAGCACCCCACACACTGCCCGTACCGAAGTACGGTCTCTACTTCACAGAATCGAACTAACACTTGAAAGTCTGTTTTAATCCTCATATATTCTCATAGATGACATGATGCATGAATGAAGGTCTGAACAGTAAGAGTTTCTGATGGGCAGGTTTCCATTGACAGGCAAGCCCAGAGCATACGCTCGAACTGACAGGTGCTTTATGCGAGATGCATGTTGTATATTTGAATAATCAAAGTGCTTATAGTGACTAATGTATGAATGCAGGTCTGAACAGTAAGAGTTTCTGATGGGCAGGTTTCCATTAACAGGCAAGCCCAGAGCATACGCTCGAACTGACAGGTGCTTTATGCGGGATGCATGTTGTGTGCTTGAATAATCAAAGTGCTTGTAGTGAAGCAGGGGGGTTGGAAGAAAAGTAAATGTTGCACTTATGCTAGATGCAAATGAGATGATGCTGAAAAAAGGGTAGCTAGATGGACGGAGGTGTCGCAAGGATTGGCTTCGAGTGGCTGGATCAAGACTTGGATGGCTTGGGAGACTTGGACCAGGGCTAGGCTCTCCTCACTCGGGCTCTCCTTGGTGGAAAAATGGGCTAAAAGGGTGGAGAAGGACTCAGACGGACGGGTCGCTAGACTGGATGGATTGGATCTTGAAATGGGAAGAGGCTAGGGGTATTTATAACGTTGGAGAGTGGCAATTCTCGTAAATATGTTTGGGCGGCCCCCACGCTCCTCGGGTTCCAGCGCGTGGTACGGACATGTCTCGGGGCTGATGTTTGGACTCAGTGGGTTGACTCAGCGGGTCGACTCGGTGATTTGACTCGGCGGGTTGACTCGGTGGGTTGACTCGGTGGGTTGACTCAATGAGGTTGACTTTTTTTAAGATTTTTTTACTGGCTTTTCTTATGGGGGGTTTTTCAGGCTGATATTTAGGGGCGAGTTGACTGGGTTCGGGCTTGAGTTTGGCTATGGATTGGGGCTTACAAGGGTGAGTTTGGCTGAGTTTGGACATGGGATTTGGGGGTATGGTCCTCCACTCATCCAGCTATCTCTACCAACAGTCTACAAGCGTGCTATACAACAGTTTCAATAGCATGCATTTTTTTCCTCACCTTAACCTCTCATGTGGCCCACTTGAGTTTTGGATCCCCTGGTTTTTTGTCTCATGTCTTAAAATGAGTTGAGAAAACAGACAGACGAGGTGTATTTCTCTAAAACATCATGGAGAGCTCCCTAGCCCAAAACTTCCCATTAAAGCCTTGCGCAGAAAATCTGTGTCCATTTATGGGCCAGTGCAAGGTAAGAGAGGGTCCATGCATGTGTTTTGTATAGAAGCGGATTGTGTCCTTCCTCAATATGGATGCATAGCATCCAAACCGAGCAGTGGAGGGGCCAATCGTGATGTATCTGTTTATCCACTCCGTCCATTCCATTTCTAAGATCAGACCAACCACATGAGACCAAGAATGAGGCAAGTCCAACGATCAGGTCGACCACACCAAATACTGAGCTCGGGTTGCATTAAATGCACCAAGCGTCATTTCTGGTGTGGTTGACCTGGCCATTGGACCTGCCTACTTCTTGGTCTCGTGTGGTCAGCTAGAAACGGAGTGGATAAACACATACATCACGGTGGGCTGCTCAACGTTTGGACGCTTTGCGTTCATACTGAGGAAGGATGCAATGGGACTCCGCAAACCCATCGTACGGTTTGATACGCTAATAAACAGTTAATTGAATCTTTCTTAATCATGTTTACGTGGAAATAGTTCGTTCGCCCACTCTTTCAAAATTTCTAGATAAAGTCGTCAACGCGCTCTAATCAAGCCAATTTTACGCTCTTTCATGGCAATCCTGTAATTTTAAAGAAAAAGGAGGGCAGTTCGTGACAACACATGGTTTATCTCACCGTTACGAATATCTCTCATATTTTAAAGATATCACGGAAAATTGATTAACCGATAATTTATAATTTCTCACAATTTTATTGCAAACATATTTTGTTTCAAAGATAAGAAGCATTTACAAGCCTAAGTAATTCATTTTATGAATATCTATATTTTTAAATATTTATAATATTTCATTTTTAACGTGATTTGCTTAGCATTGTTGCAAGAAAAATGTTGAAATATGAAACTCTCCGGAGAAATTCCCAGGCCGAGAAAGTGCCGAGAAGGTGGTGGAATGTGAGCTCGAGTTCGTGTAATGTGGTCCCACATACTGACTTTTGGATTCGTTTCACATCTATCCCAACCGTCTTTTAATTGTACATTAATAAATGTCACAACCTATCAACGGGTTCTGTACAAGGAACACCTGCTACGGCGGACAGGTACAATATCCAAGCCGTCCATCAAACGGGTTTGACCTTGTAAATGGTCTGGCTCAAACATATATCTGGTCCAACTAGCAGGTGGGATACAATATTACAAACAGTTGGACGGATAAAGAGACTTCAAGTTTTTCTCATGTATTCATTTGCGATGTAAACTCTGGCCAACCTGATAAGTGGAGCGATTTGATTCTTGGGAAGTGCATCCACAAGGTGGTGTCTCTTGATGAATTGATTGGGTTGTGTTCTAACGTACCATGAGAGCAGATCTGTGGCATGAATATTAGGTGACAGGTACATCCGCGTGGACTAGCAAGTTCCCTAATTAAAGTTCGAATTGATTCCGAGTATTACGCGTGGACTGGCAGTTGGATTAGAGCTTTTTTCAATGACACAAACCGTCTCTAGACCGGCGCATGCGCTAAATATTTCAATTCATTGATAACACAAAAGTTACGATGATGTAGAAAAAATTAAAAAAAAAAAAAGGAAAAAAGAAAAGCTAAAGTACTACAGCGTGTTACAATTCAATTGCGAGCTTCCATTTTCATTTTGTTGTTTTTCTAACATATAAAGTCGAAATGGATGGTGTGCGTTCAATCACCACTCTTTCATTTGGTGGGCAGTTTTACTAAAGTTTCATGGACTAGTTTTCGTGATCTTGTATCTACACTTGAAAGAGTTTGATGAGGCAGTAGATACTTTACAATACACTAATGTTATAGATGACGTGATTGAGTTGAAATTATTTTCATTCTCTTTAAAAGAGATAGCCAAATCATAGATCCACTCTTTATCTCAAGATTCATAGGCACATGGCTTGAGATGACTCAAGAATTCTTGAAAAAGTTCTTCACAGCTTACAAAATAAATACCCAACGACAAGTTATAATGAGCTTCTCTGTTAAGAGGGTGAAATATTCTTTCAAAGTTGAGAGAGATTTAAAGATCTTCCGCCCAATTGCCACATCATGGCTGGGTTGTAAATGGTCGGGTTCGGGGCAGGTTTAGCCAAAACCAAACCTGCCCATTTACTAAATGGGTCTGGGTCCAAATTTTAGACCCAAACCCTTTTATTAAATGGGCAGGTCCAATTCGGGTCCGAGTCAACCCATCAGACCCATTTATAAGTGGGTCCGAGTCTGGTAGAGGGAGATCCACCCAGACCCATTTATAAATGGGATGGGTCTAACGGGTCCGGGTCTGGATCAAGTATGCTAGCATTTTTATAAGGCTTAAAATCGGGTCTGGACAGGTCTGGGCTGGACTGGTCCCTTGAAACATAAACCAAACCCGCCCACTTACTAAATGGGTTCGAGTCAGGTCGGGTCGGGCTTAATATAAAGGAAACCAGACCCAGACCCGTTTAACTACTGGGTTTGTTCTTGGACCCAGACTCGTACCATTTAACAAATGGGTTGGGTCTAAATGGGTTGGGTCTGGGTATCCAATCGGGTCCGCTGACCCATTTATAGCCTAATGATGGCTATGCAACATGGAGGGTCATTAGTTTTTTTTTTTTTTTTTTTTTTAATGATGGATTAAGTTCCAACATGTATCAGTTTGTAGAGATGATGTACAATGACGAGTTTATGAGCAAAGATCCTGAGGAACCATGTGCTTACTTTGATATATTAGCTGAGAATGCCCAAATTGTGATACCTTAAACAAATCAAGTAATTTCACTAGGTGAAAAAATGCTAAATTTGACAGTCTCAGACCATTGAATTTAGAAAAATTCAACGGTCCATGCAATAAAAAAAAAACAGTCGTAATATCGATAGACAAATACTAAATTCGATAGTTTGTAATGGTCGACAAATATTTGATGGTCTAAGATAGTCGACGCAATGTCGATAGTCCATACCCGTTGACTAGTACTGTCGGTTGTTTACAGAAATCGATGGTTAAAAGCAGTCAATTTTTTTGTTCGATGGTCCAAATCCGATATTCTATGTGAAAATTATAGGAATTTTTTAATGCTAAAATCCATCGAAAATAATTCAAAGGTTCAAACCTGACGTTCTGTGTGAAGTTTATAGGAATTTTCAATAGCTATGAACCGTTGAAAATAATTCGATGGTCTGAATCTGTTGTTTTGGGTAAAATTTACAGGAATTTTTATTGTTTAAGACTGTCGAACAACAAATACGACGGTCCATAACTGTTGAATTTGTTGTTGAACAGAAAATAAAATAACTTGTATTTTGTGGGGGCTGTGCCCCAATGCATCCTAAACTTGTATTTTGTGGGGGTTGTGCCCCAATACATCCTGTAAACCTGTAAATTCATAAATAATTTACAAAACTACAACATTTACCAACTGGTACAACCCAAAGATTGCACACCCAAGAGCAGGTAGATAAGTAGTAAAATACTCAGTAAGACCGAGGTCGATCCACAAGGATTGGGGTTAAGAACACTTAGAGGAATTAGTTTAGGTGAGTGAGATGAAATCTGGTTTATCCATGAGAGTGGAGGAAGTTGTGTGTGGTAAAAGACAAAAATAGAAAAGGAGCTAAGGCATCAGGGATCCACCTTTGATTCATTCACAAGATTTAATTTATTGGTCCAACTATAACTCAACTGGAATTGCATAAAGATTCATTCCAATCGGAAGATGAAACAGTTAAACCATTTGCATATTTCATGAAAGATGGTGATCTGAACCGATTGATTTGACCATGAAGCACTCGTTAGTTGATCGCAGGGAATTCCAAGCATCCACTGTGCCCGGAGTCGACAATGGATCAAGGAATTGTACAGATCAATAACTTTGCCAACAAGTCAACCGATAAGATCACAATTCATACGATCAAATGCATACTTACAAGATAGGAGGCTTTGATTGGACCGATCCAACCGTTTAAGATCTCGTCTATCGATCGTAGGGAATCAAAAGCATCCAATGTGCCCGGAGTCTACAATGGATCAAGGGATTTTACAGATCGATGACTTTACCTACACTAGCTCGATGACCGTAGGGAATCCAAAGCATCCAACGTGCCCGGAGTCGACGATGGATCAAGGGACTTTATCGATCATGAACTAGCTAATTGGTGTGCAAGGGATCCCAAGCATCCAACGTGCCCGGAGTAGACGATGGATCAAGGGGCTTTGCACAACAATAGCGTCTGCCGAGGTGGATAACCGAACCAATCAACCAAAGAGAAGTCCAACATTTACACCACACAATGTTGAACCAAAAGAACCATAGCTTGCAAATTTCTTCAACGGCTTCACCCCTAGCCTTAGCTAGAGGTTTAGCCAACCATGCTACAATGGAAGACTAAAACTCTCTACAAAAGAGAAAATCTACACTACTCTATACTACAAATGAAAGAAGGAAAGAAAACTAAAGAAGAGAAGAGAGGAGTTGTAGAGAATGGGATGTGATGAGATTTGAGGGATGATGAGAATGAGAAGGGATTGCCTCCTTTTATAGACTTTTGAGAGGCTCCCAAGCCTCCTCCCAATCCTAGGTGGCACCCAAGCCTAGGTGGCACTCCATGTGTTGGGAGGAGGAGAGAAGGAGGAGAGAGAGAGAGAGACATGTGTTGGGAAGAGAGCAAGAGAGAGAGAGAGACATGTGTTGGGAAGAGAGCAAGAGAGAGAGAGAGAGAGGGAGAGGGAGAGAGAGAGAGAGAGAGAGGAGAGAGAGAGAGAGAGAGAGAGAGAGAGCTCCTCTTGCTTCCACACGTTGGATGGAGGAGCACTTGTTGGAGATTCTTCCACTGGTTGTTGAATGTAAGTGATGGAGGAACATCCTTTTGAATAGGTTGCTGGACATGTAGAGGTCTTCATCTGGAGTTGTTGATTGTTGATTGTCCACCATATCTGGACAGCAAAGGAGATGGATTCATGCTGATTAGATGATCAACACATGTGCTGACCTGGACTAGTCCACCTCGCTAGAAATTGTTGGATGGCTGGATGTGAAGCAGCCTGGGTCGGTGGAGATGAAGGCTGGAAGTGGTGGTGACGCCCATTGATAAGAGAGCTATTGATGATGGGTCCATTGCTGCATGGAGATGATGGTGAAGGACCGAGAAAACCGTCCATTGCTGGACGTGTGAAGATGGATGTTGATGGAGCTATTGATGTTGGACGTCCAGCAGCTGGATGATCAGCAGCTGGATAGGTGGAGTTGCAGCACTGCTGCTGCACGTTGAGCTGCTGCTGATGTGTGGTTGGAGAAAACCGTCCATTGCTGGACGTTTGGAGCTTTAATGGACGGCTGGATGAAGATGCTGAACGTTGATGAAGGTGGGGGCCTTGGACGCTGGAGATTTGAATACCAGCATGTGTGGGAGCAGCTGGACGTCTAGCTGTTGGATTTGGACGGTGGAGATCCACTGGACGTTAGATGATGGCTGCTGACGCAGGTGATGATGATGCTGAAGGTGGAGGGAGTGGATGGTGGAGATTTGTCAGCAGCTGATGTTGCTGGACGTGAGGTCCACTGGACAGTCAGATGATGATTTGGACGGCTGGATCTCGAGCAGCTGTTGGACGCTGGATGAAGGTTGGACGGTTGCTGAAGGATGCTGGACGGTGATGGAGGATGGACGGTTGATGATGATGATGGATGACTGGTGTCCAGCAGGTGGATGGACGACTAAGATGTGGTCCACCACGATCTGTTGTAGCTGGTGGACGGCTGTTGCTGATCAGCTGGCCGTTGATTGTTGCCTGGCCGTTCAGATGCAGCACATACGTGCTGATGATGGATGGCTGGTGATTGTTGGACGGTCCACTTGATGATGGCAGGCTAGATCTTGAAGGGACCCACAACTTGGACGGTGGAGATGATGTTTAATGATGGACGGCTGCTGATGGAGTGGATGAACAGCTGTTGCAAAGGGTGGGCCGTTCATTTGCTGGCTGACGTGCTGCACCGTGTGGGCCCATCTTTGTTGGTGATGGTGGAGATCGAGCTTGTTGATCATGGACGGTCAAGAGGACTGGACTGTTGGCCGTCTGAAGATGAAGGTGGATCTGCCTTCCTTGTGCAGCACGTGCTGAAGCAATGGAGATGGGGGAGCTTGGGACGTCCTTTGCTTGATGTTGAACCTCCAATTTATACATTGCATTGCCCATTACACAACAAGGTTTGCATGATTTTCATGGTTTAAAGGCCCACCTAACACATGTTTTTGTGATTATAGGGAATGAGAGCGGACTTCATTCAAATACGAGACAAAAGAATGCATTTGAAGCTATTGCATAAAGTCCTAAGATGACCAAAGAAAGAAGAAGAAAGAGAACCAAAGAAAGAAGAAAGAAGAGAAGAAAAGAAAGAAAGAAGAACAATTTGAAGAGGGCTGACGGTCACGACCGGTCAGCCACGGTTGCTGATCACATAGAAGAAAAGGCCGACCGGTCTTGACCGGTCGGCTGTATATGCTGGATGGATGGACAACTTGGTCGACCGTCATGACCGGTCGGCACACAGTTGCTGGAACAATGGACAGTCCGTCCGACCGGTCATGACCGGTCGGATGTGCTCCCTGGAGTGCTTAAAAAAATCAGTCCGACCGGTCACGACCGGTCGCTCTGCGTATCTATGATTCCTTTCTAAATCAGGACTCCGAAATTGCTGCGCAATGCGTAATCTTTCGCAGAATCCGACGCAAGGGAGGTTGTTGCTATAAAAGGACACCTAGGGGTTCTTCCTAGGGTATCAGAGAGGCTAAGGAACGTGGGTTTGGAAAGTGAAGGCGATCGTGGAGCGGCCTTGCAACTCTCCTATTCGGGTTTCCGGTTTTTATGCTTTATTCAGAGTTTTTAGTTGTAGCATGACTATGCTCGGCTAAAACCTCTCAGCTAAGGCTGAGAGGTGAAGCTTGTAGCTAATTCTATGTTGGTTTCAGTTTAATTCAAGTAATTTACATTTAAGTTGGATTTTTACATGATTTAGTTCCAAAAAGTGGTAGTTTGAATGTCTATCTGAGTTTATGTGCTCCGGACATGAATTCCTTTTAATTCTCTGAGACTTATCATGTTTGTTTATCTAAATTCGGATTATAGTTAATCCTTGAGCAGGCCATAGTCCAGAGGCATGGCTGTTACTCCGCAGGCTAGTTTGAGTTTTGTATTGATTGCATGGAACTAGAACTTGGAAGTTCAACTTGAAGTGATGGGATGTGTGTGAATGCTTTATTTTCCAACTAGATGAGAGATAGGACTTCGATTCTAGTTGTGTTTTTCTACTTGGATTGACTGAATTGGCATAGGATTGCTACAAGTGGATCCTTGAAAGCCTTAGTACTTATTATCTCTTATTTTTCATTAAGTTCCTGTTTTAAGTAAACATTCAATTAAATCTGATTTCTTAAAAAAAAAACTGAGTTGCTGGAGTGATTTGGTAGCTTTTACTATTTCCCTGTGGATCGACCTCGGTCTTACTGAGTTTTATTACTACATCGCAGCCTTACACTTGAGGCGATGCGAACAAGTTTTTGGCGCCGTTGCCGGGGAAGGAAATTAGTTAACAGTTTTCAAATAATTCAGTGGCTGTAGAAGTAGAAATAGATAGGCTTCCTGATTTTCTTAGAACTAACTAATTCTTTCTGTTTTGTAGGAATTCTTCTTTAGTTCAAGTGCATCAGGTGATATTTTTCTAACTTAGTCTTTTTAGTTTTTTTAATTACTTTCAGATTTCAGATTTTTAGGATAGGATTAGTTTCAGTTTCTGGTTGAGTGGTTTATGTCCCGTTGGGAACGTAATCACTCAAATCGTCTCCCAATCTGAAGGTGGTTTAGTTTGGACCATTGTCAGTCCATAGACGAGTCCGGAATTATCAAGAGCATTGTGAAAGTTTAGGGAGTATGGATCAAACACCTTTAAGGAATCCTCCCCCCCCTACTCCAACTACAAACGCAAATCAAGAAGGAGTAGGAGAGAATGAGGTTACACAATGTTCCTCCAATGAGATCACTACGGGATTACCTACAACCTGCCTGTGCAATTACACCTTCTTGCATAGTTCTACCAGCAAACGGTGGGACCTTGACATAAAACCGGTGTGTAATTCAACTTTTACCTAAATTCCATGGGCTAGACTCTGACCGCCCATACTTACACTTGCAAGAATTCGAAGAAGTGTTGGCCACCTGCATTATCCCAATGTTTCTGAGGGATACACTCAGACTTAAAACTTTTTTCCCTTCACTTTGAAGAAAGAGCCAAAGATTGGCTTCACTCTCTTAGACCACATTCGATTGGGTCATGGGTTGAGATGAACCTGGGAATCCTGAAAAAGTTCTTCCCGGCTCATAAAACAAACACTCTTCGAAGGGCCATAATGAATTTCTCAGCTAAAGAGGGTGAATCATTCTTTCAATGTTGGGAAAGATTTAAGGAACTCCTGCTTGCTTGCCCACATCATGGCTATGAGAGTTGGTGAGTTATAAATTTTTTCAATGATGGATTAAGTTCCAATATGCGCCAATTTGTAGAAATGATGTGCAATGGCGAGTTTATGAGTAAAAATCCAGATGATGCTTGGAGTTACTTGGACATGTTGGCTGAAAACGCCCAATCTTGGGATACCTCGGATAAACCCAAGAATCCCAAGCCCACTCAAGAGAAAGGAGGGATATATATCCTTAAAGAGGAAGATGATGTGAATGCAAGGATAGCCAACCTCACAAGGAAGGTTGAGGCCATGGAACTTAGCAAAAGTGGAGTTCCCAAGTCCAAGGAAGCTGTTGAAACCACATGTGGGATTTGCCTCACCGACTTACACGCTACGCAAGATTGTCCCACAATTCCTGCATTTAAGGAAGTGCTACAAGAGACAGCCAATGCCACATATGGTTATCAACGGCCCTTCAATGGACCGGTAGGTAATACGTACAATGAGAGTTGGAAGAACCACCCAAATTTCAGTTGGAAGAATGCTCCTACGGGCAATCCTACCAACTCCCAAGAGGGCCACCCATGCAAAATATGGCCCCCACCTCAATTCTCATGGAGGATACCTTGAAATGTTTATGCAAGGGCACGCGCAAATAAATGAATCGAATCAGCAAATGTTCAAGAACTGAAGTCTCGGTTGATGAGATTAAGGGACGCTTGAATGTAGGGAAGGGACCTTTCCGGCCCAACCCTCAGCCCCAATCCAAAGTAAGTACATGAAGTGGAGCATCCCTAATCCTCCCAAACAAAACATGGAGCAAGCTAAACCCATTACACCCTTAGAAGTGGTAAACAAATTGAAATGACTATTCCGGTGCAGGCGATGAGCCTAGTGATCCCGGTAAATTCTGAGGATGAAAATGGATCTAACGTAGCTCCACAACAACCGGAACACATTTACAAGCCCGTAGCACCATTCCCTTCAAGATTGGTTGCCCCAAAATCTCTCCCAAACTCTCAAGTATTCTAGAGATTTTCAGACAAGTCAAGATCAATATCCCTTTGCTTGACGCCATCAAACAAATCCCCTCTTATGCCAAGTTTCTAAAAGACCTATGCACAACAAAACGCAAATATAATGTGCAGCAAAAGGCCTTCTTAACTGAGCTAGTGCCATCCTCACTCAAAAGACCCCCCCAAAATTCAAAGATCCCGGTAGTCCCACCGTCTCATGTATCATTGGAGACTACCGGATTGAACGTGCCTTGTTAGACTTGGGGGCAAGTGTGAACTTGATCCCATACTCGGTATATGAGCAATTGGGTCTTGGTGAATTAAAACCCACCAAAACCACGTTGCAACTCGCTGATAGATCTATTCGTGTACCGGGGGATAGTTGAGGATGTTCTAGTCCAAGTTGACAAATTCTACTACCCAGTAGATTTTATAGTCTTGGACACACAACCGGTTTTGGATGCTAGCACCCAAATACCGGTATTAGGCCGCCCATTCCTTGCCACATCAAACGCAATCATCAATTGCCGGAATGGGGTGATGCAACTATCTTTTGGAAACATGACACTAGAGGTGAATGTGTTTCACTTGGGCAAAAGACATAGGGATGTCGATGATGATGAGTTCTTCGAGTGAACATGCTGAAACTTTTGAAGAAGAAGAACTCTCCAACTTGAACCACTAGAAAGCTTGGAGACATGCTTAGCACATTTCATGGATTCTAAACCCCATCATTAGTGAGATTGTGCATGCATTAAATATAGAAAGACCGGTAGTTGATACTAGCCGGTGGAGGCCCCATTTTGAAAAATTGCCACCAACCACATCAAGGCCTCTACCGTCTAACATCAAACCACCAAAGCTTGACCTAAACCATTGCCATCCGAGCTTAAATACGTATATTTGGGTCAAGAGGAAACTTTCCCAGTTGTCATTGCCTCCCACCTTGAGAAGGACCAAGAGCTCAAGTTGATTGAGTTACTCAAAGAACATAGGGAAGCCATAGGTTGGACAATAGCGGATCTCAAAGGGATAGATCCTTCGGTTTGCACGCACCGAATACACCTTGAAGAAAATGCAAAAACGACTAGACAACCTCAAAGACGGCTAAATCCAAACATGATGGAGGTTGTCAAAGCGAGGTGTTAAAGCTATTGGATGTGGGTATCATCTACCCCATCTCAGATAGCCAATGGGTGAGTCCTACCCAAGTTGTCCCCAAGAAATCCGGTATTACCATCATTGAAAACGCCAACAACGAGCTTATACCGACTAGGGTGACCACCGGTTGGCGTATGTGCATTGATTATAGGAAGCTCAACACGGTACTAGGAAAGACCACTTCCCTCTCCCATTTATGGATCAAATTTTGGAAGGTTGGCAGGTCATCCTATTATTGCTTCCTAGATGGCTATTCCGGATACAACCAAATTGAGATAGCTCCGGAAGACCAAGAGAAAACACTTTACATGCCCGTTTGGTACCTTCGCTTACCGAAGGATGCCATTCGGGTTATGCAATGCACCCGCCACATTCCAACGATGCATGTTGAGTATTTTCTCAGACATGGTGGGTGAGTTTCTTGAGGTATTCATGGATGACTTTTCTGTTTTTGGTTGTACATTTGATGAGTGTCTCGAGCACTTGAAGTTGGTCTTGATGAGGTGTGAGGAAAAGCAACTTGTGTAAACTGGGAAAAGTGCCATTTCATGGTACAAAGAGGAATAGTCCTTGGACATATCATCTCGTCCAATGGAATAGAGGTAGACCGGGCGAAAATTGACATAATTTCCAATCTACCACCACCCAAAAGCATACGCGATGTGCGGTCCTTCCTTGGACACGCCGGTTTCTATCGAAGGTTTATAAAGGACTTTAGTCACATCTCAAGGCCTTTATGCAACCTTCTACAAAAGGAGAACCAATTTGAGTGGAGTGCCGAATGTCAATTAGCTTTTTCAAAGCTAAAAGACATGTTGACAACCGCTCCTATCATGCAACCACCAGATTGGTCCATGCCTTTTGAGTTGATGTGCGATGCGAGCGATTTGCTATTGGGGCGGTGTTAGGCCAAAAGAAAGATAAAAAGCCCCATGTCATTACTACGCAAGTAGGACCTTGAATCCTGCCCAAGTTAATTATTCGACTACGGAGAAAGAGCTCCTAGCTGTCATTTTTGCCTTGGACAAATTCAGGCCATACTTAATAGGATCCAAAGTTATTGTGTATACGGATCATGCGGCGCTGAAATACCTTCTTTCTAAGAAGGATGCTAAGCCCCGCTTGCTTAGATGGATCCTACTCCTTCAAGAATTCGACTTGGAGATCAAAGATAAGAAGGGGGTAGAAAATGTGGTGGCGGATCATCTATCCCGCCTAGTCCTACCAAATTCCATTGACGAGTCACCTATTGAGGACTCATTCCCTGATGAGCAACTCTTTGTTGCTATGCATCCACCATGGTACGCTGATATAGCCAATTATCTTTCCACAGGTGCGATGCCGACTCATTGGACTGCGCAAGACAAACGTAAATTTCTAAGGGAAGTGCGCAGATTTTTCTGGGATGAACCTCTATTGTTTAAATATTGCCCAGACCAAATTATAAGGAGATGCGTCCCCGATGATGAACACAATTCAGTCATCTCCTTTTGTCATGATCAAGCATGTGGGGGTCATTTTTCAGCCAAGAAAACAACTGCAAAAATTCTGCAATGTGGTTTTATTGGCCCACGTTATTTAAGGACACCCACGAGTTTTGCAAAGCGTGCGAGCGCTGCCAGAAGTTAGGAGGATTATCCCGTCGAAATATGATGCCTCTCCCCAATTCAACATCTTGAAGTCTTTGACTGCTGGGGCATCGATTTCATGGGACCATTCCCCTCATCTTTGGGCATGTCTATATTCTCTTGCCGTAGACTATGTGTCTAAATGGATAGAGGCTATCCCATGTAGAACCAACGATCATCGTACGGTTCTCAAGTTCCTCAAAGAAAACATACTTCTAGATTTGGGACGCCTCGAGCCATTATTAGTGATGGTGGTTCTCACTTTTGCAATAGACCTTTTGAAACTTTGATGAAGAAATATGGTATTAGGCACAAAGTGAGTACCCCATACCACCCACAAACAAGTGGGCAAGCTGAAATCTCCAATAGGGAAATCAAGCAGATTTTGGAAAAGACGGTGAGACCGGATCGCAAGGATTGGTCCCTAAGATTAGATGATGCACTTTGGGCTCACCGTACTGCCTACAAGACACCCATTGGAATGTCCCCTTATAGACTTGTCTATGGGAAAGCTTGCCACTTGCCTGTGGAGATAGAACACAAAGCCTATTGGGCAATTCGGGCTCTAAATTTTGACATTGACAAGGCTAGCTCGCTTCGCAAACTTCAATTAAATGAGCTTGATGAGATCCGGAACGATGCATATGAGAATTCGAGAATTTACAAGAGCAAGATGAAGGCCTTTCATGACAAGCACATCTTAAGGAAATCTTTCCATGAAGGACAGAAAGTGCTCTTGTATAATGCCCGACTTCATCTTTTTCCGGGAAAATTACGATCTCGATGGACCGGCCCATATATTGTCAAAGAAGTTTTTCCTCATGGGCTGTTGAGATTGAGAATGCAGCGAATGGTGACTGTTTCAAAGTTAATGGACAACGCCTTAAACCATTCGTTGAGAAATTTGATTCAGAGGACATGTCCATCTCCCTGAATGATCCTGTCTATCAGGATGATTGATCTCCTAGTCTGATGGAGGTATAGCATAGGTAGGTTTAGTTTTGTTCTTTTGTTTTATAGGTTTTAGTTGTTGAGTTGGAGAATTCCATGATCGCTCTCTCAGGTACTATTGTTCTCACTCTCTCATTGTTTACCATTGCTCTCATGTTCATGCTAATTGACTCTTTTTACATTGAGGACAATGCAAGATTTGGTTGGGGGGTGAGATGAGATCCCTCATCTAGAATATTGCAACATTTCGAGCTTCATATGCATAAAATTTTTTCGAATTTCTAACATCTCAAAAATCTTTTAGAAAATCTTGTTTCTATACATTTGAGATGCTATGAGTATAAGAGGAAGTGTGCGATGTTGTCGTCTTGAATTTCTTCCAACATAATGGTTTTATATGTTAATTCCCCTATTGTTATGATTGATAGAAAATTTGAACACCTTTACACCAAGTTCACATTACACGATTTTCATGAGTGACAGGTTTATGTGATTTGTGGATTAGCTAGACTTTGATTAAAGGTGTTGAGCAGCCAAGCCGGGGTATTTTGTCCATCCTTGTCCATGGGAAAATAACAGAGATATGGATTTCTAAAAATCCTATCTAATTTAAAAGAAAAGGAAAGAAAGGATGAAATCGGGAGGAAAGAAAAATGGTGGAAAATTCCGAAAAGGGCTACCTATTACCAACCGGGGGATGGTCGAACCGTAACCAAAGCCGGAAATGGAACGTAGTGTGAAAGCCATCGGAAGGACGGTAAGGCAAATTCCTGTCATAGGCTTGCTGTTGCTCTGTGCACCTTAAAATCATTGGTTTACCTAATCTATGAAGATGATCCAGGAACTCATGAGATGAATTTTCACTATACACACTAGGTTGAATTTGTTCGAGTTCTTCTATTTATCAATCAATCAGCGGAAATTTCATGTAGACACTTCTTATGTTTTGAGAACCCAAGGTTTCAGCTTCTATCACCAAATTTTCCAAATTTATACTCATATGTCTTGGAATGGATAGAAACATGGTTTCTGGAAGAGAGTTGGATTTGGAGGTTTGAACTTGTTTCACGCATGTTTTGCTCAGGACTAGCAAAAAGCTGGTTGGGGGGTGTGTTGAACCTCCAATTTATACATTGCATTGCCCATTACACAACAAGGTTTGCATGATTTTCATGGTTTAAAGGCCCACCTAACACATGTTTTGTGATTATAGGGATGAGAGCGGACTTCATTCAATACGAGACAAAAGAATGCATTTGAAGCGATGAGCAGAAAGAGAAGAAAAGAGAAAAGAGAAGAAAGAGAAAGAAGAAAAAGAAGAAAGAGAACCGAAAAAGAAGAAGAAGAAAGAAAAAAGAAAGAAGAGAAGAAAAAGAAAGAAAGAAAGAAGAACAATTTGAAGAGGGCTGACCGGTCACGACCAGTCAGCCACGGTTGCTGATCACATTCCGGAAATTGCTGCGCAATGCGTAATCTTTCGCAGAATCCGACGCAAGGGAGGTTGTTTGCTATAAAAGGACACCTAGGGGTTCTCCTAGGGTATCAGAGAGGCTAAGGAACGTGGGTTTGGAAAGTGAAGGCGATCGTGGAGCGGCTGCAACTCTCCTATTCGGGTTTTCCTGTTTTTATGCTTTATTTCAGAGTTTTTAGTTGTAGATGACTATGCTCGGCTAAAACCTCTCAGCTAAGCTGAGAGGTGAAGCTTGTAGCTAATTCTATGTTGGTTTCAGTTTAATTCAAGTAATTTACATTCAATTTTGGATTTTTACATGATTTAGTTCCAAAAAGTGGTAGTTTGAGATGTCTTATCTGAGTTTATGTGCTCCGGACATGAATTCCTTTTAATTCTCTGAGATTATCATGTTTGTTTATCTAAATTCGGATTATAGTAATCCTTGAGCAGGCCATAGTCCAGAGGCATGGCTGTTACTCCGCAGGCTATAGTTTTGAGTTTTGTATTGATTGAATGGAACTAGAACTTGGAAGTTCAACTTGAATGTGATGGGATGTGGTGAATGCTTTATTTCCAACTAGATGAGAGATAGGACTTCGTTCTAGTTGTGTTTTCTACTTGGATTGACTGAATTGGCATAGGATTGCTACAAGTGGATCCTTGAAAGCCTTAGTACTTATTATCTCTGATTTTCCATTAAGTTCCTGTTTTAAGTAACATTCAATTAAATCTGATTTCTTTAAAAAAACTGAGTTGCTGGAGTGATTTGGTAGCTTTTATTATTTCCCTGTGGATCGACCTCGGTCTTACCGAGTTTTATCACTACATCGCAGCCTTACACTTGAGGCGAGCGAACACTTGACCTGGAATGGCACGTGTGTAAGAGGCTAGACTTCTGCTGCAGCTAGGACGTGCTTGCTGATGGACGGTCTTGATGTCGTGACCTCCACGGCTAAAGTGAGTGGATGGCTGAGGTTTGGACGTGCTCGATAGGTGGGGTCCACCTTAATGGATGGCTGATGCTGAACGTGGTCCACTTGTTTTGTTGAATGGGCTCCACAATAGCTAGATTTTGATGCTCATGAGAGAGTGTGGCTCGCCTTGATGCACAATTGGTCCCAAAAGTGGACATCTCATCTTGACCGTCCAAACTTGTGTGATTGCCCAAACACACCATCCAAACATGCATAGCCTCAATTTCCCAACGAGCAGTTGTGATGTAAGCTACCGTACAACATGATGGTCCTTCGATCTTTATGGTTCGACTTCCTTAAGGATCGCCACATACTTTATCTTGATCACTTTAGGCCTTTAATCGCCCTGATTGACTCGGATCTTGTCTAACCTCTCCTGATCACCTAAAGACAGAAAATTCACCTAATGAGGGATAATTAACCAGAAAAACAATGATAATGCCCTTAACAACCAGGGTTAATTATGCAATATTAGGTACTCATCACACCCCCCAACCAGCATTTTGCTAGTCTCGAGCAAAACATGCGAAAATCATCTAAGGATTTTTCAAAATACTGCAATCAATCTAATCCTCGACATTTTCATCAATCAAAATCATCTCGAAACTTCTCTTATTTCCTAATGAAACAAAGATAAAGAGAAGAAAAGGTTCAATGTATTTATGTGATCCTTCAAGTTATCTAAACAGTAGAGTTTCCAAGGCATACAGTTTTGATAATATTTAATATAGATTCTAGTCACTTAGTAAACAACTTAATTGAGTTCAAAGCATTAGTCATTTAATAAAGCATTCTAAACATTGAGTTCCATGGTGCACTGTGAAGTCTAGCCTTGACACAACTAGGGGTTCAGTCTTCTACTTTCATGTTAACACTGATGATTGAAGAGAATGGTCAAATCAACCAAGTCACTGGTTCCGAACCTTGCTACTGTTCTTTCAATATTTTTCCAGCTTTTGATTTTTTTTTTTTGAACCAAGAACCGATAGCGAAGACTCCAAAAGGCTCACTTCACTATGGTAATGTTTTGTAATGGTAACGACAATGGATGAAAATCCTTGCCCCAAATTATGTGAATATTCCTTTTTTTTTTTAACCAAAGTAGGCAAGGATCTCTAGGCTTGGTGTCTATCACTCTCAACAATCATCAAGTCAACATTATAGTATCAAACTCAAATCCTGGCAATGCAAGCTAGATGTGAACTTGTGAAAATTCATGACTCAATCAATGTTTATCATTTTCTAATAGAAAATTAATGGAAAGAACTCAATTTTGAAATTTACTGAAGCAACTAAACTTAAGTTTTAACATTGTCATCACTAAATGCCTTTTCATTCTACTATTCAAATTATTTAAAATCACATAAATCACATAAATCCCTAGATTTTTTTTAAGGCTAAAGAAATAATAATTTACAGTCAATACAACCACAAAATTTCCTGCTCCTTTTGTGCAATGCACATAGACCACGTATCATCCTACAAACTCCTTCGGCCACAAGATGAGCCACATCCTCACTTTCCCATGATCAATTCAGTTTGGGGTCTTACGCTGCTCATAATACCATGAGAGTGTGCTTCACCTCCCAGCTGCCTTAATCCCCTTCATGATTTCTGAGAACAGGGAATATCTATCGGTTTCAACAGCGATTTCCAACTAAGGTCCTCTATCACGGTGCGTTCAACAGAACAGGATGTTTCCAATAAAACCTAATTTTTTTGGCCTAAAATAGCGAAAGAGATAGGCAAAATAGCAAAGAGATAGACAATTGGAAAGATTTTTCACAAGAATTCCACACCCCCCAACCTAAATGTAACATTGTCCTCAATGTTGAAAAATGAATGCATAGACAAATGCAACATGAGAGCAAAATGGTAAAGAATAGAGGGTAAAGAGTACCTGAGAGGATGAATACTTGTAAGCGCTGGAATTTTCCAAGTTGCCAAAACAAAATACAAGAAACAAACTAACCTACTAGTATACAAAAGGGGATCTCCGTCAGACTAGGAGATCAATCCTGATAAACAGGATCTTCCAGAGGGGTGGATTCCTCCTCTGGGGCAAATTCCTCAAGAAAGGGCTTCAAACGCTGCCCGTTCACTTTAAATACATTTCCATTTTTGGGGTTCTCAATCTCGATAGCCCCATGAGGGTAAACAGTTTTGACTACAAAAGGGCCGGTCCATGAGATTTCAGCTTTCCTGGAAACAGATGTAGCCTAGAATTATACAAGAGAACTTTCTAAGATGGTTCGAAAGATCTTCGAAGGATATTCCTGTCATGGAATACCTTCGTTCGTTCCTTGTATATTCTGGCATTATCATAAGCCTCATTCGGATTTCCTCCAACTCGTTCAGCTGGAGTTTGCGAAGTGAGCTGGCCTTGTCAAGATTGAAATTGAATTTCTTTATAGCCCAATAGGCTTTATGCTCCAACTCCACAGGCAGATGGCAAGCTTTCCCATAGACAAGTCTATAGGGAGACATTCCAATCGGGGTTTTGTACGCTGTACGGTAAGCCCACAACGCATCGGTTAGTCTTAGAGACCAATCCTTGCGGTCTGGATTCACAGTTTTTTCCAAGATGTGTTTGATTTCCCTGTTGGAAACTTCTCTTGACCACTTGTTTGTGGGTGATAGGGCGTACTCACCTTGTGTGTGATACCATATCTCTTCATCAAAGCCTCGAAAGGTCTGTTACAGAAGTGTGTACCCCCATCACTGATAATGGCTCGAGGCGTCCCAAATCTTGATAGAATATTCTCTTTAGAAATCGTAGAACCGTTTTGTGATCATTGGTTCTACACGGGATTGCCTCAACCCATTTGGAGACATAATCGACAGCCAATAGGATATACAGATATCCAAATGAGGAAGGGAATGGTCCCATGAAATCGATGCCCCAACAGTCGAAAACTTCGATGATCAATATGGATTTAAGGGCATCATATTTCTACGGGAGATTCCTCCCAACTTCTGACAACGGTCACATGCTTTGCAAAAAACATGGGTGTCCTTGAATATTGAAGGCCAGTAGAAACCGCACTGGAGATCTTGGTGGCAGTTTTCTTAGAAGAGAAATGACCACCACATGCATAAGAATGGCAAAAGGAGATGACACTGGTTTGTTCATTATCTGGAACACACCTCCTTATGATCTGATCTGGGCAGTATTTGAACAAATACGGATCATCCAGAAAAAGTTGCGTACCTCTGTGAAAAATTTCCTTTATCTTGTGGGGTCCAATGACTCGGAATTCTTCCTGCAGCAAGATAGTTAACAATGTCAGCAAACCAAGGTTGGTAAGAGACTTAAACAACTGTTCATCAGGGAAAGTGTCCTTTATCGGTGTCGTCTCTACGGAATCAGAGAGTACTAGGCGAGACAAGTGATCAGCCACTACGTTTTCTACTCCCTTTTTGTCTCGATTCAAGGTCGAATTCTTGGAGCAAAAGGATCCATCTGAGCAAGCGAGGCTTAGCATCTTTCTTAGAAAGAAGATACTTGAGAGCCGTATGATCAGTAAAAATCACAATTTTGGACCCAATCAAGTAGGACCTGAACTTGTCAAGTGCAAAGACTACAGCAAGGAGTTCCTTTTCCGTAGTAGAGTAGTTTACTTACGCACTGTTCAAGGTTCTACTTGCGTAGTATATAACATAGGGCTTCTTGTTTTTCTTTGCCCCAAAACTGCCCCAACAGCGTAGTCACTTGCGTCACACATGATTTCAAAAGGTATAGTCCAATCGGGTGGTTGCATTATCGGTGCGCTGGTCAACATGCCTTTAAGCTTGGTGAAAGCTTCTTGGCAGTCATTGGTCCACTCGAATGGAGCATCCTTTTGCAGGAGATTGCATAATGGACGAGAGATATGACTGAAGTCCTTTATAAATCGCCTATAGAATCCTGCATGACCAAGAAAGAACGAATGTTTCGTACACTTATGGGGGCTGGTAGGTTGGCAATTAAGTCGATCTTTGCCTTGTCTACTTCTATTCCGTTGGAAGAAATATTATGTCCAAGAACAATTCCCTTTTGAACCATAAAATGACACTTTTCCCAATTCAAAACAAGATTCTTTTCTTCACACCTTGTCAAGACCAATTGTAAATGGTTCAAACATTCATCAAAGGAACAACCAAATATCGAGAAGTCGTCCATGAAGACTTCCAAGAAATGTCCAACCATGTCAGAGAAAATGCTGAGTACGCATCTTTGAAAAGTGGCAGGAGCATTACACAGTCCGAAAGGCATCCTCTTGTACGCAAAGGTGCCAAATGGACAAGTGAATGTGGTTTTCTCTTGATCTTCTAGGGCAATCTCTATTTGGTTGTATCCAGAGTACCCATCTAGGAAACAGTAATAGGAGTGACCAGCTAACCTCTCTAACATTTGATCAATGAATGGTAAAGGAAAGTGGTCCTTCCTAGTAACAGTATTCAGTTTCCTATAGTCGATACACATTCTCCAACCAGTAGTGACTCTAGTTGGCACCAACTCATTGTCTGCATTCGCAACTATGGTAACTCCAGATTTTTTGGGTACCACTTGGGTTGGACTTACCCATTGGCTATCTGAAATAGGGTAGATGATACCCACATCCAATAGCTTGAGGACCTCGGCTCTAACCACTTCAGTCATGTTTGGATTCAATCTCCTTTGTGGTTGTCTAGAGGGTTTAGCATTCTCCTCGAGGTGTATCCTATGGGTACAAATAGGGGATCAATTCCCTTGATGTCAGCAATTGTCCAACCTATGGCATCCTTGTGTTCCTTGAGAACATTGATCAATTTGTCCTCTTGGTCTTTATCAAGGTGAGATGAAATAACCACAGGAAAAGTGTTGCCTTGACCCAAGTATGTATATTTCAGTTCCAAAGGTAATGGCTTCAGGTCAAGCTTTGGTGCTTCAATTCTTGATGGTAGAGGTCGTGAATCATTTAGAGAGTTTTTCAAAATGAGGCCTCCACTGGTTTGTATCATGCACAAGGGTGGATTCTAACAATCCATTCACCACTTCCAAAATTGTCTCATCATCAGAATACAAAGTGGGCTAGACATGCTTCTAAGGGTTCGGACAGAGAGGTTAGAAGGAATTCTTCTTCCATACAGTATCGATCAGTGGCCTCATGGATCTCATCATCATTCCCTTGTTGTTTACACATGTTGAAAATATTTAGCTCTAACTTCATATTGCCAAATGAAAACTTCACGACCCCATTCCTGCAGTTGATCACAGCATTGGAAGTTGCCAGGAATGGTCGGCCAAGAATAACAGGTATCTGGGTGCTAACATTTGCTACAGGTTGGGTATCCAAGACGATGAAGTCTACTGGGAAGTAGAATTTGTCGACTTGTACCAACACATCTTCCACTACTCCTCTCGGTATCCGTACAGATCGATCGGCAAGTTGCAAGGTGGTCTGGTGGGTTTCAATTCACCGAGTCCCATGTTCGTAACCGAGAAGGGTATAAGATTGACACTCGCCCCAAGTCAAGAAGTGCTTGTTCGACCCGAAGTTCCCTATTATGCAAGTAATAGTAGGACTCCTGGATCTTTGTATTTTGGGGGAGAGTTTGGTTAATGATAGCACTAACCTGTTCAGTCAAAAAGGCTTTCTTTTGTACATTGAGCTTGCGCTTAATAGTACAAAGATCTTTCAGAAACTTGGCATATGAAGGTATTGCTTGATTGCATCCAACAAGGGTATGTTGATTTTCACTTGTTTAAAAACTTCCAAGACATCTTGAGCTTTAACCATTGCTTTAGAAGAGTAGGCGTTGGGGAAACGGGACCACCGTTCGAAAACATGCTCTGTCTCAGGTTGATCATCACTAGATCTGTCATCACTCTTCGATTTAGATGATTCCTTAGGTTTATCAACTGTCCTAGGAATTCTTTTTCAATCACCTTACCACTTCTTAGGGTGGTGACAGATTTAGCGTGCTCAACATGAAGGTTGGAAGAACCCGAATCATTCACCTCATACTGTCCCCTCGGGTTAGGTTGAGGTTGGGCCGGAAAGGTCCCTCGCTCCCTAACATTCTGGCATGATTCGAGATTCGAATCTTTCCATCGAAGTTTTAAGTTCTTGGAGAGTTTGCATGATGCTCTGATTGATTTGATTTTGCACGGTGTCCTCCGGAGTCTTCTGTGGGGGCACATAAGGATTACTAGTGGAAGGCACCTGAGGATTATTCCCAGCATTGGCAGTCGGTCCGTTTCTCCAACTGAAGTTTGGGATGGTTCCGCCAATTAGGATTATACGTGTTTGACATGGGGCATTAAAAGGTCTTTGATAAGTATTCATGGCATTGCTTCTTCGTGCAACACTTCTTGGAGAGCTGGGATTGTAGGACAACCCTTAGTAATGTGTGCATGCTCTTACAAATGTCACAAACACTTTCAGTCTCCCTGGTTTTAATAGCGTTGACCTTCCTTAATTCCATGGCTTCTATTTTACGTGTGAGCCCTGCTATCTTTGCATTGACATCGTCATCCTCGGTTAAAAGATAAACATCTCTTTTTTCATTGGGCCCAGGCTTGGTCTTAGCGGGTTTGTCAGATGTGTCCCAAGATTGAATTTTCTGCTAAGAAGTCAAAGTATTCCATAGCCTCATCAGAACCTTTGCTATAAACTCCCCATTACACATCATTTCTACGAATTGGCGCATGACTGGGCTCAATCCATTATAGAAGAGCTAACCAAGCGCCATGTTTCGTAGCCATGATGTGGGCAGGCAAGTAAGAGTTCCTTGAAACGTTCCCAACACTGAAAAAAAGTTTCATTCTCCTTTTGGGAGAAATTCATTATATCTCGTTTCAGGGTGTTGGTCTTATGAATAGGGAAAAACTTTTTAAGAAATTCCCTAGTCATCTCTTGCCATGTCCC
>PVNU02003690.1:0-60125 GCA_003013855.2 Liriodendron chinense | reverse complement strand
AGCCCAACTCTTCCATCATTTCTTGATTATGATGTACATCCTTGTACAAAGTGTAGTGGGCTCCTTGAAGTTTTTCATGTGGATGGGCTTTTGGGCCTTTATTGAAACTTGGGTACTTCTTTGAACCATGTGTGCCCCACTACACTTTGTTCATGTGGGGTTTTTCTTTTCATGCTTTCTCTTGATGGATGGAGGACTTGAGTTACTTGACCATCTACAAGTCTCATGAGTGAGTTGTTCCCACAATCTTACTAAGTTCAAATGGTTTTCCTTGTGGTAGGAATGTGGTTCTCAAGAGTTTCCCTTAGATGTTATCAACCTCAAATGATGATTCTCAAGTGAGCTATCCATAAACCATGGTTCCTTGATCTTTTCTTTGGGGACTTGGTGGGTCATCCACCATCATTCTCAAGTATGAGTGATTTTCTTTCCATTTGTGGGAAAGAATGATACCCATAAGTTACCCATTTTGTCCCATGCCTTGGGACATTTGGATTTTGATCTTCAAGTGGGCTATGTGTACCATTCTTATCCACTTTCATGATGGTTGGGTGACTCATCAAGCCATGCTCTTTTGTGCTCAAATGGTCTCCCTTTTTGGTGAACAAGTTGGTGCACATAAGTTGCCCAAACTTGCCTTTTCATGGGCATTTTCAACTTTGATTCTTCACGTGGGCTATGTGCATCAACTTTCTACCCTTAGCTTTTTTTATTCATATGTTTGTGGGTAGACCTCCTTGTTGTATTCTCATGGTCAAAACTTTCATCAAGATGAGGCACATAAGGTTGCCCATGGTTAACCCATGAATGGGTTCTCATATTCTCCAAAGTGGGCTATGTGCTTCTCCAATCCATTGAGATGAGGCATTTGGGTTGCTCTTGGGGGCCCGTTTCCTTTCTATCCCCCACTTGTCCATGCATATGTGTAAAAAGATGGAGACATCCTAAGTGAGAATCATGACCTTGGCATAAAAGTGGGTCCATCCTTGGCCACATGTGGACTTTGAAGAGGAACTTCTCATGTGAAGTAGGACTCTTATCCTTAGTTGATCTCATGGCACTTGAATGCATTGTTGTCCAAAATGTGTCCTTGGATGATGGACTTTTCTTACCTAAGGCATGCCATGCCACCTTCTTTAAGGTGGGCCTTACTTTTTCCATGGGCCCAACACATATCTAAGTGACACTGGAGTGGGACTTTAGATTTGCATTGGAATGTGAAGTCCATCCCATGGGTTCTTAGATGATAATTTGGATTTTAACGGGTTAAAGGATAGGGACTTACCTTGCCAGGCTTGTAGGATTCCATGGCGGATGGTACAAGGGGCCACCGAGTGGGTGACGGAGGATGAATCCTGCTTTCATTGTTCGCGAGGGGACCACATGTGTTCCCTAGCTATGGAGCATCAACCTCTTCCTGCTATCAAGGGTCGAGGTACCAGGATCGTTGGGACAATTGATGAAAGAGCCACAGCCCTTGCTTGAGTGAGTACTAGATGGTACTCCTTTTGCTGGCCTCCTCACCCTACGCTTCCATAATAACGACGCCAACCGCATGATGCTTGCGGCCCTTTGTGAGAGGTGGCGGGATGAGACCCACACCTTTCAGCTCCCTTGTGGGGAGTGGGGAATAACCCCCTTGGATATTTACATGCAGATAGGTTTCCCGTTTCATGGGGCAATTGTCCCTCAAGTTAGCTCTCTAGCTCCCCTCTCTTCCACTGATTGGCTGCGGCTTGTCGGTGACGTACCTCCTGAGGGTGAATTCCAAGGCCATCAAGTGAAGATGCGATGGTTTTACAACAATTTTGCTTCCGTCGTCCCTACCACCGAGCGAGAGGCCCTCCACAAGGCGCGGGCCATGATCACTTATGCTTTTGGATCCTTTCTTTTTTGCCATGCGAATGAGAGAGTTGATCCTAAATTTCTTCGTTTAGTCGAGGACCTTCATCACCCCTATAACTGGAATAGGGCCATCCTGACCCGTCTCTTTCAAGGTCTGGACAAGACCTGTCGGCATAGCCGGTCCTTCACAGGCTTCTGGCCTGTCGTTGAGGTACCTCTTCTTTCATCCTCCTTGGAGCCATTTGCCTTCTTTCTCTCTCTGATCATTGAATGTGCTTTTATCCAGACTTGCTTTTATGACCATTTTCCGCATCTTGCGCCGAGGATGCGAGATGACATTGAACCCTCTCAGTATCGCCACATGTACTGGCATCAACAGAATCGTCAGCGGAACTCCCGAGTTCCCGGGGATAATTGGCGTGCTGATATAGACGGGCTGACAGTTGAGGATGTAAGTATCTTGTTTGTCTTCGTCCCTCGTGTCGTACTGTAATTGACCGTGGTAACCTCATTTGTTGCAGTTTCCCGGACGCCGTACGCTAGTTTCCCTCTCTACTACACACCCCAGCGCGTGGAGGCATACGATGCTTCATGTCTCCGTATTATGCTTTCTGACGCTGAGTCCTTCCAATGGTACTTGGGGGAGAGATTGCTTCAGCAAGTCACTGGGGTGGCACGGGTCCCCTGTTCTGCTCCTCCTCCAGCTGCTCGGATGCCAGTTGATGAGAGAGTTGAGGCTCTGGTGGGCCAGCCTGGCTTTCGTTTCACGATCCCGGATCGTAATTATGACGAGTGGTATTTACTGTTTGGCCAGGGGCCTCTGCTTCCTTCGCTTTATGTTCCAGGTGGTCGTCGCAGGTATGCTAGAGGATCAGTGACAGCTCCTTTGATGGATCTTTATCGTCGAGAGCGGGACGCGAGGAGGGATGACGATGACTATGTCGGTGACTTGTAGCTGGCTCTGCTTTATATGGCCTTGTACTTTTGCCTCTATCTTTGTATCAAGCTCTTTTGAATGAATATATATAGTCTTTGTTTTGTCTCAAATTTCTTGATGATATCTGGATGCTTTGACTTATGACTTGTTCCTTGATGATTTGTGATTCCTCAACTGCATGGACAATGACTTGAACGGTTCAGATCGCTTGTTTAGGCCCTGCGGGCCCACTTGATGATTGGATCTTGGATTCTGGCCCTCCTTTTGATGATTGGACTTTCGATCTTGATACTTCATGACTTGTGTAAGCTTTCCAATGGTTTGGATCTTGACGATTTTGGCCCTTGAATGGTTCAGATTGATGGATTTGGCCCTATGGGCCCACTTGAGGCCTTGGCTTTACTTTGGGGCAACTCTTTTGATGACTGGTGAGGCTAAGAAGGCTGCTCATGGTGTGGATGATGGCTTGAACGTCTCAGATCGCTTGATTTGACTTTGTGGGCCCACTTGATGATTAGATCTTGGATTCTGGCCCTTCTCGTGATGATCAAACCTTTGATCTTGTTGTTTGACGGCTCATGTAGGTTCTTCAATGGTTTAGATCATGATGATCTAGTCTTTGAATGGCTTGGATTGCTTGTGGCCCCCACTTGATCACTTTCCCCCTTCTTTGGCTTGATCAGCCATGTTCCGGCCACATTGCTTCGTGATTGGACCGGTGAGGCATCTTTTATATGATCTTGATCAATCTCAGTTGAAATTTAGAGTGGACCGGAGCCTTGGGCGGCCCACGGAGCGCCATCTGCTGACGTGGACTGTCAGACTCACCTACCAAGAACCCTGGAGCCAATCCCGCGGAGAGAGGGAATCTGTGTCCGTACGGGCGGCCCAGGGCAGGCCGCCCAAGGCTCGCCTCTTGAGCGGCCTGGGCTGGCCCTGGTTCGGACATTCTTCACTGTCCACTGTCTTTGTCCCCTCATTCCGTGCACGTCCGGGTTCAATTGCAGCCATGAATATTCTTTTGTCTCTTCTTTCCTCATCATCTTGTCTTCATCTTGGTTTGTCCTTTCTTGGGCAATGGATGGTGGGGATTTATGGGCTGTGGGGGCTGTTCATGGTGGGTCCCACACTTCAGAGAGTATTGAAGGCTTTAATGATGGAGGGATTTCTTTAATGGATGGTGGAGATGGTGCATTGAATGGAAGCATTGATGAGGGGCTTGGGATGGTGGTTGATGGAGCTTTGAATAGTTCCATTAATGGTGGGATGGCTGGATTTTCAGATTTGAATGGGCCCCTCATTATGGGAGGAATGGATGGTATGGATGAGATGATGGGATGGGACATAGGTGAGGCTATGCATCCCTTGAGTGTGGGTCCCATGGATGACGTGATGGACGGTGATGATGGGACTATGAGGGACATAGATGGGCTGATCTCATGTCTGGATGGTATGGATGGCTCAGATGGTACCTTTGACGGTTTGGATGCTCTGGATGAGGGCCGAGATGTGCGGCACACTTGTTTGGGTGGACTTGATGTGATCATTGATGATGTCCCCTTGATGATGGACGGTGTAGATGCCTCGATGATCCCTTTGATCGGCCAGGATGATGACTGGATTCATGATTTTCTGTTGGAGGGGGCCGCAGGTCCAGATCTGACCGTTGATTCTTTGATCGGGGTTGCCGGGACCCCTTTGGATGGTTCAGATGTATTCTTTGACGGTCAGATTGGTCAGGATGCCACGATGTGCGGTGTGATCTTCACTGATGGCTCTTTTGGTTGGGAGCATTGTCCTTCTTTTGGTCATCGGCCCTTTGCGCACTCTGTTCATGAGGTGGGCGAGTCTTCTCATGCGGCTGAGATTATGACAGTTTCAGATGGCGATACGACTATATCAGACATAGCCGTCACTGAGGGCCGATCAGGGGTTGTCGAGTCGGCAGAGGTTCCAGCTTTTCCTTCTCCTTCGCCCGTTGACCTTTCGATCCTCGATGAGTTGTCCTCGATTTCTGGGGCTTTTGTGCTGGAGGGGATACCAGTGAGGACTTGTCAGCTGCTTCCTCGTCCTTCTTGCTCGCCACGACTGCTTGCTTGGCTTGACAGCTTGTCAGTTTATGAGATTCGAGATTTGGAGTCTTATGGCTTTGGCAGTCTGATTCATCTGGCCAGAGTTGATATTGATTGGAGGATGCTTGGAGCTGCCTTGATTGACTGGGTCCCTTCGTTGAACTTGTTTGCGTTCAACGATATGGAGATGGGGCCTTCTTTGGAGGAGCTTGCACGCTTGACATGCCTACCCTGGGATTATGCCCAGTATTTTTCGCCGAAGACATCGCCGAAGACTGCTACACCGCAGAACTGGTTTGGGATCCCCTATCTTGTTCGGCCTGCAGCTGGTGGCCAGGATGCTGTTGTGTTCTCTTTGGACTTGCTGTATGATCTTTTTTCGGGTCCTCAGGGTACGGCCGGTTTCACCTTTGCTCGGAACGCACTGATGTTCTGTTTGATTGCTGAGGTGCTGTTCTCGGGATGGCGCAGGTCCCAGACTCCTTTGCTTTTTGAGGTGATGAGCCGAGCTGTCCGTCGGCAGGGGATCATTTCTCTCATCTTGGCCGAGCTATTTGATGGGCTGACCGACTGTGCCCTGGGCCGCACTCGTGTCCTTCGCGGCTGTTGTGCTTTCCTTTAGGTATCTTTTCTGCACCTTTTTTTCTTCTTGCTTTGCTAGGAATTGTTTTGCTCTAGCTGAACTTCTTTTGCTTTCTGTGATCAGGTATGGCTATGGGAGCGTCTTTCTCTGACCGTTCCTGTACCTCTTCCTGGCATCCCTAGCTCTGACATCATGCGTTATATCATGGAGTTCCTTCCGCATACGGCTAGGATGAGCGAGCCCTTGTATCGCAGGATGTTCGCTGATCTGCGTGACTGGAACGTTCGTTGGGAGTCATCTTGGCTTTCACTTCCTCCAGTGCTTTGCGATGCACACCGCCTTCCTCTGATGTTGGTAGGCTTTCGATCTTACTTCTCTTATCACCCCATTCGGTTCCTGCGGCAGTTTGGGTACGAGCAGGATGTTCCTCTTTTCGCTTTCGCGGGTATCGGGCGTCGAGCACTTCCATCCAGATCCTCTGACTTTAGGACCCGGATTGATTGTTCTTGGGCGAGTTATTTGACAGCTGATTTGTTGGGATTTGAGCTACGGACTTTTCCGATGGCGACCGCCCCATATCAGTATTGGGTTGCTGAGCAGTCTTTGTATCGACGTATCCCTTGTTGGCACCAGACTGCTGATGAGGATGAGCAGGATATTCTTGGAGATGCTGGCTCTTCATCTGGTTCATATGAACCTTTTGAGGAGCGCCCGTTTATCTATCCTGGCTTCCTTTTGGCCACTCATCGCCATTTGCTGTATGAGATCTCCGCACTTCGGTATCATTGTGAGATGATGTCGAGGAGATTGGCTGCCGATCGGAGGTTGTCTGATGAGGAGATAGCGATCCGTACCCTTGAGAGCGATGAGGTGCATTACCTGCGTATGGAGGTGAGCAGGTTGAGAGCGAGACTATCTTTTTATGAGTCAGAGGACTCACCTGATGTGGCCGAGGAGGAGGGTAGAGATTGATTGTGTTGGCCACCTGCACATTCTTTTTTGCATATATGATTGATGATGATGCATTTTTTTGTATTTTTTGAAAAAGATGATATGATATGTAAAAGAAATATGATGCCTTTAATTGAAAAGAGAAAACTGTTTGAAAATCTACTGTGCCATGAGTTGTCTTGTGGGTGTTTCTGGACTTTGCGTCGGGATATAGGAATCAGAACTGGGGCTCGGTCAATGATTTGACCGATGTCTCGAGATTTGACTTGCTTGATCCTTTGGTTCCCTAGAGATGTAGGCAATGGAAACTCTTGCTTCCTGAGATTGTCAGAGTTTGTAGAGTTCTTCGCTCCTGACTGTACTTCCTCTCGTTCTTGCACTTTCACTGCTTGAACCGATCTGGACTGTCTGATTTCTTGGTACCTGCACTTTTATTTTTTCTTTTTTTCATTTGAGTCATTTTTGCCTGCAGTGCTCTTTCGAGTTTTCACCACAGCCGGCTTTTTCCCGTCATTTTTGCCCGTGGCGCCCTTTCGGGTTTTCACCACGTCCCGGGTATTTGGTCTTGCCTGCCCCTTGGCAGCTATGCTGTTTTTACCCTTGGCGCCCTTTCAGGTTTTCACCAAGTCCGCTGTATGCCCACTGTTTTTACTCGGAGCGCCCTTTCGGGTTTTCACTCCGCCCTCTTTGTTTAAGCACACATTTTCTTTTTCTTTTTTTTCTTTCTTTTTCTTTTTCTGCATCCTTGGATAACTGCGGCGGTTAGAGGTCGGGAATCCGTCGTTGCCGGCCGATGGCAGTCTTTCAGCCCTTATCCTAAGTTACGATGATAGAGCTGTCGGTCTTTGCTAAAGACCCCTCTGAGATGAATGGATGGATGACTGTGTTTCTTGGATTGATTTTTTTTTTCTTGAGTGCTTTGCTTTGGCTTCCCTTTTTCTTTCTCTTTTCTTCTCTTCTTTTTTTTTTCTTTTATATTCTTTTTCTCTCCTTTTTTTTTGTCTTTTCCTTTTGAATCCCCCCCTTTTTTGTATTTTCTTCTTTTTGAATACCCTTATTTGAAACACTTGTTAGTGGACGGAAATGATTTCTCAGAGGTCTTAGCTTTGACCTCTTAACTTCAGCTCTATTAAAGTAACTCTTGATAAGGTCAGAATGACTTACCTGTGAAAGATCTTCACGTTGTCGGCGTTGGTTGGCTCAGGAAGATCCACCCCTCTCATGCTGGTGAGTCTGAGGGCGCCTCCAGGAAGTACTTCTCTGATGATCAGCGGCCCGTCCCACGAGGGTTTGAACTTTCCTTTGGGATCCGGAAGGTGCGACGGTAGAATCTTCTTCATGACCATGTCGCCTACCTTGAAACATCTTTTCCGGACTCTCTTGTTGTAAGCCCGAGCGATCCTTTTCTGATAGCATTGTGAATGACTTAGTGCACACATGCGCTTTTCATCTGCTAGTTGCAACTGATCGAATCTGGCCCGTTGCCATTCTCCTTCTTCAATTTCGCTTTCTAATAACACCCGAAGTGATGGTATTTCCACTTCGACTGGTAGAACTGCTTCCATTCCATAAGTAAGCTCGAAAGGAGTAACGCCCGTAGCAGACCGTACAGACGTTCGATAGGCCAAAAGTGCATATGGGAGCATATCTGACCAATCTCGATAGGTCACGACCATCTTCTCGAGTATCCTGACGATTGTCTTGTTTGCGGCTTCTACCCCACCATTCATCTGGGGACGGTAGGGGCTTGATCGATGACGTTGGATCTTGAACTTGCTGAGGAAGTCATCCATCTTCTTGTTGACGAACGGGGTCCCATTATCTGTGATGATAGCATTAGGGATTCCATACCGGCATATGATGTTGTTCTTCATGAATTTGATCACTTGAGATGCTGCAATCGTGGTGTAGGAGGCTGCCTCTACCCACTTGGTGAAGTAGTCGACTGCCACAAGTATGTACTCGTGACCATTTGATGCTTTGGGACTGATCTTGCCGATGATGTCGAGTCCCCACATGGAGAAGGGCCAGGGGGGTGGTCAGGTTGTATAACTCTGATGATGGGGCATGGATTTGATTCGCATGCTCCTGACACTTGAAGCATTTTCTGACGTGCTGGCAACAGTCTGTCTCCATGGTGAGCCAATAGTAGCCGAGTCGTAGAATCTTCTTTGCCATCATGTGCCCATTCATGTGAGGGCCACAGATTCCTTCGTGTATTTCTTTCATGATCTTTGCAGCTTCTGTTTCATTGACGCATCGGAGGAGGATGTGATTATAGGATCACTTGTAGAGAACTTCGCCACTGATGGTGAACTGGCCGGCCAAACGTTGGATGGTTCGGCGATCTGTTGCTGTTGCTGATTCTGGATATTCCTGGGTTTCGAGATATTGCTTGATATTGGCATACCAGGGTTTGTCAGGGACAGCTTCGGCTTCTTCTATTTGCAGGCAAAAAGCAGGTTCTTCTTGAATTTCGACTGTGAGCTCCCATTCTGAAGCTCCTTTTGGTATCTCGAGCATTGATGCAAGTGTGGCGAGAGCATCTGCAAACTGGTTCTTGGCTCTGGGCATGTATGAGAAGGTGATTTCCTTGAATTCTTCGATTAGATTGTCAAGATACACATGATATGGTATCAACTTCTCATCCTTGGTCTTCCATTCGCCATTGGTCTGATTGATGATAAGCTGTGAGTCTCTAAATACTCGTAGCTTCTTGACGCCCAAGATTATGGCTTCCCTTAAGCCAGCGATGCATGCTTCGTACTCTGCCATGTTGTTGGTGCACTCGAATGCGATGCGCCTCGAGATAGGAATAGGGACATCGTCTGGAGAGTAGAGGATTGCTCCAATACCGATCCCTTTAGAGTTTGCTGCGCCGTCGAAGAATAACGTCCACTCATCTTTTTTCTTCTTTTCATCCCCTTCAATAAGCAAGAGATCTTCATCAGGGAAGAACGTCTTGAGCGGTTGATAATTCAGGAGAGAGTGAGCCGCAAGATGATCGGCGAGGGCCTGTCCCTCGATTGCCTTCTGAGTGACATAGGTGATGTCGAACTCAGACAGGAGTAGCTGCCATTTAGCTATCCTTCCAGTGAGCGCCGGTTTCTCGAACAGGTACTTGAGCGGATCCATGTGAGCGAGAAGGAGAATAGGGAATGCAATCATGTATTGACGAAGTCGCTGAGTTGCCCAGACTAGGGCGAGGCAAGTCTTCTCGATCTGGGAATACCTGGTCTCGTAGTCGGTGAACTTTCGACTCAAATAGTATATTGCTTGTTCCTTCTTCCCGGTCTCGTCGTGCTGGCCGAGGACACAGCCAATGGCTTCTGCTGCTACCGAGATGTATAACAATAGTGGTCGTCTGGGAGTGGGTGGCACTAGGACTGGAGGATTCATGAGATACTTCTTGATGCGGTCGAAGGCGACTTGGCAATCATCATTCCATTCTTTTGGAACGTTTTTTCGGAGGAGCTTGAATATGGGCTCACAGATAGGTGTGAGCTGTGCGATGAAGCGACTGATGTATTGAATTCTGCCGAGGAAGCCACGAATTTCCTTCTCTGTTCTAGGAGGGGGCATCTCAATGACTGCTCTGGTTTTGGTCTCGTCGACCCTGATGCCATCCTCGCTCACCATAAAGCCTAGGAGCTTACCTCCCATTGCACCGAAGACACATTTCTGAGGGTTGAGGCGGAGCTTGTACTTTTCTAATCTGTTGAATAACTTCTTCAGATCTTCAAAGTGTCCTTCAATTGTGCGAGATTTGACGATCATGTCGTCCACATATACTTCAAGCTCTTTGTTCATCATGTCATGGAATAATGCTGTCATTGCTCGCTGATATGTTGCTCCTGCATTCTTCAGACCGAACGGCATCACCTTGTAACAGAAGGTTCCCCAGGGAGTGATAAATGCTATCTTCTCACGATCTTCGACGGCCATCTTAATCTGATTGTAACCTGAGAACCTGTCCATGAATGAGAAGATCTTGTATCCAGCAGTGTTGTCGACCAGAGTGTCGATATGTGGCAAAGGGAAGTCATCTTTTGGACTGGCTTTGTTGAGATCTCGGAAGTCGATGCACATTCGAACCTTGCCGTCCTTCTTTGGTACTGGTACGATGTTGGCGAGCCATTCAGAGTAGTTGGAGACTACCAAGAATCCCGCATTGTATTGTTTGATGACTTCATCTCGGACTTTCAGGGCCCATTCTGGCTTCATTCTTCGAAGTTTCTGCTTCACTGGCTTCATATCTACCTTGGTTGGCAGATGGTGTACAACGAGCTCTTCATCGAGCCCCGGCATGTCTTCATATGAGAACGCGAAGTTGGACAGTCTTGGAGCTAGGAACTCTATCATTTTCTGTTTCATCTCAGGTGGCAACGGTTTTCCAATGCGTACTTCCCTAGGGATCTCAGGCGTCCCCAAGTTTACTATATCGAAATCATCGGCTACAACATTGGCTTTAGATTCGAACTTTTTGAGGAGATCCTCTAGTTCGGGAGCTGGATCATCATTTTCCTCGTCCCGAGCTTCGTCCAGACCCATGAGTTCGAAGTCTAATTCGATGTCGAAATCATATGATTCGACTTCAAACTCATGCGACTCTTTAAACGAACTTGGCACACTATTGAATGCAGGGAAAGAAATGTTTTTTGGTTTTTGAGATTTTTCTGAAATGAAAATACTAGATGTTTTTGGCTTTTGAAAGTTTTTTATTTTTTTGGGTTTTTGAAATTCACGGGACTTTGAACAAGCGGGCATTGCAGACCATGATTGATCCCAACTTGTTCCAAAGTTCCGATCGTTGCCTAGACAGGCATTTTTTTTGGAAGCCAGAGCCCTCAGATGGCTCTTTGGCTGATTCAAAAGTGAGGGGAACAGATGACCATTCAGGACCCCACACTTCCTCCCCTGAAGAGGTGGGGGTTGATGATTCGGGCGAGGAATCATGGTCTGGCCCAATGACCATGATTTCTCGCTGGTCGGGTTCGAGATCTGAGTCGTACTCAGTCCCTCCCGGATCACTTACCTCGCATTGCAGTTCGTCTGGTTCCACAGTGAGACACAAGTTTGGAACCTGGACATCAGACCAATCTAGGGCTGGCCACTTCCCTTTCTTGGTCCAATGGATGGGCTGCTTCTGCCCCTGGCTGATGATTGATGATGTTGACTTTGCAGAGATGGGCAAGTCGTGCCTCTTGCTAATTGGTGCTGAGACGGGCGAGTTGTGCCCCTTGCTGATTGAAGTGGGCAGGTTGTGCCCCTGGTTGATCGATGCTGACGTGGGCAGGTTGTGCCCCTGGTTGGGACCAGGTGTCAGGGTAACCTGGTCCTGAAGCTGCTGTGTTTGTCTTCCTTCTTCGTCTTCATCATTTTCTTCTTCTTCTGGAGGCTTAGATGGTTCGAGAATCTGATCCCATCGAATGGGGGGCCACGTGGCCCAAACTAGGCTCATCGGGAGGCCTTTGTGTAGTGCAGTCGGTTGATTCCCTCCTGGATCTTTGCAAGGTTCTCCGGGCTTGACGAACTGGATGGGTGAGCACCGAAATTTCTTCCTCCTTTTATCCATGAAGGTTGCCTTGTATCCGAGTCCCCATTTGCGTTGATTATATATCAGTGGTACCTTTCTGGACTTGAAGTGATTCTTCATTCGGTATTTGAGGCTCAGACGCTCTGCCGGTGAAAAGACACGGTCCACCCTTATTGGTTCTGGATTGGCGATAGAGTTCACAGTCTCGAATTCGAAACTGTGAAACGGGATGTCTTCTTCAGAGTGCTGGATATCGATGACCGGGATGTCTGGTTCAATGGCAGTAGCATTGGAAGGAATGATGAGCTCCTTCTCTGCATGGATAGAGATCACTTGATTTCCACAGATGTACTTCACTCGTTGATGCAGGGTTGATGGCACAGCTCCAACCTTGTGCAGCCATGGTCGTCCGAGCAACATGTTGAAAGAGGCTGATATATCCAGGATTTGGAATGTGATGGTAGAGACTTCCGGACCTATCTGTACCTCTATGTCGACCTCCCCTTCCACTGATCGGCGGGTGTTGTCGAATGCTCTGACGCATATGGTGCTGGGTCGGAATGAAGAAGGACTGATTCCCAGACGTTCTGCAGTCTTGAGTGGGCAGACATTTAAGCTTGAGCCATTATCGATAAGGACCAGCGGAACACAGAGGTCTTTGTATCGTAAGGCTATGTTGAGGGATCGCCCATGATCACGTCCCTCTGGTGGCAACTCATTATCTGTGAAGGTGATGGCTCGCGGAGCCAGGAGTTGTCCAATCATCAAAGCTATCATTTCTGGTGCCGTATCGGAGGAAACATGAGCATCGTTCAAGGTCTTGGCAAACATTTCTCGGTGTATGTGAGATGTATAGAGTAACTCCCATACTAAGATTTGTGCAGGGATTGACTTGAGCTGAGTCGCCACATCGTATGCGGCTTCATTTTTGTTGCCGAGGCCTGAAAGGGCGCCTTTGGGATCTCCTCTGTTCTGATTATCTCTTCGGATACAACGCCCATTGGGATTCATGTTCCCCACTTCCGCAAATTCTGGATAGTGCCATGGAACCTCTTTGTAGTTTTCCTCCCTTTTGCCTTCTAGGACCACCGGCTCTTGCAATGGTGCTGGTGTAGGTACCAGATCTTCCTCGTATGGAGCTTTTGCCTTGAGAACTACATTGTTGCCTGTGCTGAAGGGGTAGTATCGAGGCTTGTTTTCATAGACCACATAAGGTCGTGGTCCTGGCTTGACTGTTCCTGGGGCAGGAGGCTTCCATGGAATGAATACTGGTCCTCTTGATATGGCAGGAGGTTTCTCTGTTCGTCCGAGCTGCCGTAGCGTGATTGACACGCCTCCGGGATTTGCCCCTTGCAATATGACTGGCTAAACTGGAAGAGCTCCTTCCAAGACAACGGGCTCTTGTTGTTGATGAGTATAATCCTTCCATTGTGGATTGGATTGTTCTTGAGTTGCCCCTTGCAAGATGACAGGTTCGTATGTGGGCTCGATGTATGATTGTGCTCCTTCTAGGATGACTGGTTCCCAACATGAGGAGTCATAAGGTGCCCCTTGCACAACTGGCACATCGTATGGAAATGCTCCTTCGAGTACTACTGGCTCGAGGACTGGAGGAGGAAAGGGACTTGCCCCTTGCATGATCGGAGGAGGACTTGTCGGCCCATAAGTGTAAGCATGAATGGACTGGATGGGGGAGAAGAAGCGATCGAGATGGTCCCCTTCTTCTATACTATTGACTGCAGGGCCACGAGACGAACTGGGGTCCGTCGGATGTTGAGTCAGAGGATTCTGAAGAATGTTGGTGGAAGCTGTTGGAGAGGTTCCAGGGACCGAGATGACGATCTTGCGGTCATCAATCAGATCCTGTATGGCATTCTTCAAAGTATAGCATCGATCAGTGGCGTGACCACGTCCTTGATGATAGGCGCAATACTCATTTTCTCGGTAGTTCGGTGGCAGAGGATGAGGCGGAGGCCGAGGTGCCATTAGAGTAAGTAACTGCTTTTGTACCAGTGTAGTCATGATTTGACTAAGTGGTTGACTGAGTGGAGTGAACTTCCTGAGCTCCCTGAAATTCTGCCTGTTCTGGTATGAGTATTGACCGTTTCCTCTGAATTGCTGTTGTTGTCGAGGTGGTTGTGGCTGAGGATTCGGTTGTGGCTGATACCGCTGAGGCTGATGCTGAACTTGATTCTGCTGATACTGTTGACGTCCCTGTGGGGGAGCACGTTGATTCCCTTGAGCAGTGGTGTTGATATTGTTTACCTCCGTTGGGCGAGGAGGAGAACCACTACGGTTTCCATTCCCGTGCCCGATAGGTCTTCCTTCCACTCTGTTCCTCTTGACTGTAGTGGCTTGATAAGGCCATGGGGAGATTGTCCCGGCCCAGATTCCTGCTTCGACTTGCTCTCCAACACGGATCAATTGTGAGAAATTCGCATATGGATGCGAGATGAGATACCCGGATATGCCTGGGTATGTTGAATGAACAATCATGGAGATTTGTTCTTCATCGTCGATGGGTGTCCGCATTCTGGCTGCCATAGCTCGCCAACGTCCCACGTAGGCTGACAGTGTTTCATCACTCCTTTGCCTGAGAGCTGCGAGGTCGGCTCTTCTGGGTGCCATGTTGAGATTGTACTCAAATCTGTCGACGAAAGCCTGGGAAAGCTGTTCCCACGTCCTGATGAGGTGGCAATCCAATGAAGTGTACCAATCGAGGGCATCGCCCTTCAGAGATTTTTGGAACAAACGAATGAGGGCCCCTTCATTTCCTGAGATTGCACTCAGCTCTCCACAGAAGGCCTTAAGATGTGCTGTGGGACAACCGCTGCCGTCGTATCTTTTGAACTTTGGAACCTCAAAGTTTTGAGGTACCTGAGCATCTGGGAAAGGACACAAGTCTCTGAACTTGGTCGAAGGTAGGTCAATTCCTTGCTGTCGCTGAAGCTGATTTTGCAAGATCTGGAACTGCTCCCGCAACTCGTCCAGCCCTGAGTGATCTGTTCGAGCGACTGGTGCCTCCTGGAGTAAGGCACGTTCTTCTTCGGCATAGTGGTCAATGTCTTCGACCCTATGGGCTTGCTGAAAAGCAACCGCGGGTTGCTGAAATTGGTTTGATGATTGAACTGGATTCTGATGAACTTGAGCTTGAAATGATGGTAACTGAACTGGAGACTGTACTGAAGGTTGAACTGGAACTTGCTGGAAATTAACTGGATTTTGCTGAATTGAAGATTGCTGGAAATTAACTGGATTTTGCTGAATTGAAGATTGCTGAAAATTAACTGGGATCCCATCGGCGGGGATGTGCTGGAATTGAAAAGTGCTCCTGTTTGCAGGAGGCTGAGATGCTGGGAAGTGACCCTCTTGTTGGGTATTCGCCACTGTCCGCTGATTGATGTGGGCTTGACACTGACCCCCATTGTGGGCATTCGCCAGTGCTGTCCCTGTTGCTGGAAATTGAGTTGAAATCCCATCGGCGGGGATGTGCTGAAATTGAAAAGGTGTCCCATCGACGGGGACATGCTGAGATCTACTGAGATTGTTGTTTGCAAGATTGACTGGAAGTTGACTGGATGTTCCTGCAACGGAAGTGCTCTAAGATGGCCTTGTCGTCACCGGAAGATATTGAGAAGGATGCCCCATGGCGAAGGGCTGAGATGGCTGTTGTCGGTAGTCTTGGGTAGACTCCGCTGGTTGTGCTTGATTTGAACTGGAGGCCGGAAGGACCCGTCATGGCTGCTGAGCTTGCTGAACTGGGCCAACCTGATTGTTGGCTGCTGCGGTGGCTTGTGCTTGCATGAATTGCAAGAGCATTTCTTGCATTGCTCTCACTCCATGTGCCAATTCTTGTATGACTGGTGTATTGTCAACGGGCTGTTGCGCTGGAGGTTGCGCTTCGGTCATCTCAAGAGCAGGGAGGAGATGAGTTTCTTCTTCGTGGTCGGACATGGCTTGTTGAGCCCGAGTGCGGATTATGCTGCGGTAGGGAAGTTGTCTCCGCGTACGTTGAGCCCGAGGAGGCGCAATGATGAGGACTGTACTCTATTCTTTTTGGGTTTTGGGATTTTCTATTTTTTTTGTTGGTTTTAGGATTTTCTATATTTTTTTTTTGGGTTTTGGGTAGAATGCTATGCAGATGAGATTGTATGAGGATTAGTGACTTTCAAATACAGGAATGATTCCGTTTTTCAAGTCGGATCACGACTAGTGGGACTAGCTCATCCCCAGCAGAGTCGCCATTCTGTGGACCCTCGCCGATTTTTCCGCGCTCCCACACGACGTTCTTCTCCCTTCCCCTTTCCTTTCGGAAAAGAAGGAGATGAGGATGCGTGAGTGCGAAATCGCCGTTTGTGCCACTGGCTTGCCTCGTTCTCGAGGGCTTTGTTTGGTTGTCGTATTGAGCTGGATGTGTTTAAGTGAATTTATATAAGACCAGAGTCGCCACTAGCCAATTACTTCGAATCTACAGTCGGCTAGATCCCGTAGAAACGTTAGAGAACAGGATCCGAAGATCCTTTCCTCTAAAATGACTCCTGTTGATCTGCGGTCAGAGATTCAAGGTAAGGGATCACGGTTACAGGGTGGGAAGAGGTTAAGCACCCCACACACTGCCCGTACCGAAGTACGGTCTCTACTTCACAGAATCGATCGAATACTTGAAAGTCTAGTCTAATCCTCGTATATTCTCATGGATGACATGATGCATGAATGCGGGTCTGAACAGTAAGAGTTTCTGATGGACAGGTTCCAACAACGGGCAAGCCCAGAGCGTACGCTCGAACTGACAGGTGCTTAATGTAAGACGTATGCAGTGTGCTTGAATGATCAAGGTGCTTTATGGTGAAGCATGAATGCAGGTCTGAACAGTAAGAGTTTCTGATGGGCAGGTTCCAACAACGGGCAAGCCCAGAGCATACGCTCGAACTGACAGGTGCTTAATTTAAGACATATGCAGTGTACTTGACGAATCAAGGTGCTTGCAGTGAAGCAGGGGGGTTGGAAGAAAAGTAAATGTTGCACTTATGCTAGATGCAAATGAGATGATGCTGGAAAAATGATAGCTGGATGGACGGAGGTGTCGCAAGGGTTGGCTTCGAGTGGCTGGATCAAGACTTGTATGGTTTGGGAGACTTGGACCAGTGGTCAGGCTGGGCTGGACCAGGGCTAGGCTCTCCTCACTCGGGCTCTCCTTGGTGGGAAAATGGGCTAAGGGGTGGAGAGGGACTCAGAACAGATGGACTCTCTCTGGACTCGAAGGGGTTGTTGAAATGAGAAGGGGAGGGGGGTATTTATAGCAGCAGAGAGGGGCACTCTCGTAATTTTTTTCGGGCCGCCTGCCATGGGCCGCCAGTACGGCCGCTCCTCGGTTTCCAGCGAGTACGGTCGCTCCCTCGGGGCTGCTGTTGGACTCGCTGGTCGACTCAGTGAGTTGACTCAGCGGGTCGACTCGACGGGTTGACTCGACGGGTTGACTCGGTGTTTTGACTCGACGGGTTGACTTGACGGGTTGACTCAGCGGGTTAACTCAGCGAGTTGACTCAGTGACTGGCCTTTTTTATGGGGGGTTTTTCAGGGTGGTGTTTAGGACTGGGTTGACTGGGTTCAGGCTTGAACTGGGCTATGGAATGGGGCTTACAAGGGTGAGTTTGGCTGAGTTTGGACTTGGGATTTGGGGGTATGGTCCTCCATTCATCCAGCTATCTCTACCAACAGTGTAGCCGAAGGTGGGGTCTCTACAATATCCAAATGCATGCTCCCGACAGGCAAAAGACAGCATTCATTACGGATCGGGGGCTCTACTGTTATAAGGTCATGCCCTTCGGGCTGAAAAACGCCGGGGCAACCTACCAACAGCTAGTAAATAAGATGTTCGCAGATCAACTGGTAGGACTATGGAAGTATACGTAGATGATATGCTTGTGAAAAGCAAATGAACGGAGGATCACGTCTACAACCTCTACACTGCGTTCAAAATATTACGGAGGTATCAAATGAAGCTCAACCCTAGCAAATGCGCTTTCGGAGTAAGCTCGGGAAAGTTCATTGGCTTCATAGTAAACCAGCGAGGAATTGAAGCCAACCCTGAAAAAATTCAGGCACTTCTCAACATGAGTTCACCTCGCACAGTGAAGGATATCCAGCGGCTCATAGGAAGGATCGCGGCACTCAACAGGTTCGTCTCAAAAGCTACAGATCGATGCCTCCCCTTCTTCAAGCAGCTATGCAAATGCAAAGAGATGACTTGCACTTCGGAATGCGAGCAAGCTTTCAGCGAGTTGAAAGCCTACCTCGGCTCTCCGCCGCTGTTGTCCAAACCAGCATATAAAGAAGAACTACTCTTGTACTTAGCAGTTTCACCAGCGGTAGTCAGCTCAGCACTAGTCCGGGACGACGAAGGGATACAAAGGCCCGTTTACTACGTCAGCAAAGCCCTACTCGACTCAGAAGCGCTATACCCGACAATAGAGAAGCTAGCTTTGGCGCTAATCACCTCAGCCCGGAAGTTGAAGCCATACTTTCAGGCACACCCGATAGCTGTGCTGACTGATCAACCACTGCGACAGGTACTGCAAAACCCAGAAACTTCAGGTCGTCTCGTCAAATGGGCTGTCGAGCTCGGTGAATTCGACATACACTATCGACCCCGAGCTACGATCAAAGGTCAAACCGTTGCTGATTTCATCGTCGAGTTAACCGAGCCCCTCAAAATTCAGGACAACAGTAAATCGGACCCGCCATCGGAGAATAACCACGACACACCGACCTGGTTATTACACGTTGATGGATCTTCCAATTCACAAGGCAGCGGAGCCGGTCTTGTCTTGACATCGCCTGACGGGATCCAAATCTAATACGCTCTCCGGTTTAGATTCCTAGCTTCGAACAATGAGGCTGAATATGAAGCCCTCCTAGCTGGTCTCCGCCCCGCCTCTGAAGTAGGAATCCGATCTATAAAGATACACAGCGACTCCCAGTTGGTGGTCGGGCAAGTGACCGCAGAATACCAAGCGAAAGGAGGGAAAATGTCCGCATATCTGGCAAAAACTCAAGAGCTGTTGTCACGTTTTGATCAATATAAAATTGTTCAGATCCCGAGGAGCAAGAATATGAATGTGGATTCTCTCGCGAAGCTCGCATCATCAGCAGATGACGAGCTCGGTAGGATGGTTCCCATCAAGTTCCTCCCTCAACAAAGCATATCGTCAAAAGAATAAGTAGGAGTTTTTCCAGTGTCAGCTACCCCGGATTGGAGAGATCCCATCATTCGGTTCTTACAGTCGAGCGAATTATCCGCTGATCAAAAAGAAGCTCAGCGCATCCGCTATAGATCAGCTCGATATACTCTGATCGATGGGATCCTCTACAAAAGAGGGTTTTCCCTTCCATGTCTGCGTTGCTTAGGAACCGAAGAAGCTGATTACGTGTTACGTGAAATCCATTTTGGCTGTTGTGGGAATCATTCTGGTGCCCGAGCACTAGCACAGAAAGTAATCAGACAGGGGTATTATTGGCCCACCATCCAGCACGACGCCCGGGAAGTTGTTAAAAAATGCGATAGATGCCAACGATTCGCTCCAATTCCTCACCTACCACCAGAAGAGCTCACTCCCATGTCTGGACATTGGCCGTTCGCTCAATGGGGAGTCGACATCATTGGCCCTCTTCCGACGGGGAAAGGGCAGGTAAAATACGCAATCATTGCCGTCGATTACTTCACAAAGTGGGTGGAAGCAGAACCATTAGCGACCATTACAGAAAAGAAAACAACAGATTTTATTTGGAGAGCGATCGTGTGCCGATTTGGAATTTCGAATACAATAATTACTGATAATGGGAGACAGTTCGACAACGAAAGATTCAGGAACTTCTGTATAGGTCTGGGCATTAAAAACATATATTCTTCTCCTCACCACCCGCAAGCCAACGGCCAGGTCGAGGCAGTTAACAAGATCATCAAGAACCACCTGAAAACAAAGCTCAGAGAAAAGAAAGGTGCTTGGGCTGACGAACTTTCGAAAGTACTTTGGGCCTATTGGACCACGGCTCGGTTCACAACCGGGGAAACGCCTTTCTCTTTAGCTTTTGGAGCAGAAGCCGCTGTGCCAGTAGAGGTCGGGATGCCCACGAGCAGGACGAGCCAACGCCGACTTGATCAAAATGAAGAGCAACTGCGGACGAGCCTGGACCTACTCGATGAAGTACGAGAGGCATCCCAAATACAATTAGCGGCCTATCAGCAACGGGTTAGGCGATACTATAACTCCCGGGTAAAAGAACGGCAGTTCCGAGCTGGCGACCTAGTTCTCAAAAAGGTCAGTGTCAAAGACAAAATCGCTGTCTTTAGTCCCAACTGGGAAGGGCCATATAGGGTGCTCAGCTCACGTCTTCCCGGTACTTATTGGCTCGAAAGCATGGATGGCAGGCCCCTTTCCCATCCATGGAACACTGATCATCTGAAGATCTACTATCCATAAACGAGTGGGGGCAGGGCCTTATATAAAATACATATTCTGAGGCGATGATTCAATAAGATTGCTTTAAAATTGCTTCGCAGGTGTTATATTGACAACTCACTCATACATGACCAAAGCGACTTAACATGTTCAGAGCGTACAACAATGTTCCGACTGCGGCATTAACGTTCTGAGCTTATGACTAGTCATCTACTCCAATGTAATGGTTGGATTTATGTTACCGAGCTTCGCTGATTACAAAGGGTTCTTTAGTCGTTCCAAGACTCGTGCATACATAAGGGAAAATAAGTGCTGCACACAAATTTCCTGAAAATGCCTCTAAAAGGCTTGTATTTAAGTAAAAATCTTCTTACATCGTTACATTTAAAAAAAAAACAAAAAATGCAAGATAGGTCAGCCTTCAGCAGCATTAGATGGACCAGCCGCAGACCCTTTAGAAGGTCCTTCCCCCGCGGCCTCATCCTCATCTTCGTCGTCGTCGATGGGAGTAAGGTCCAGGTCAGGAAAATGTTTGAGGATGAGCCTCCTGCAATCTCCGAAGCCATGATTGTACACCTCCTCGGAAAGTGCGTTCAGCTTCTCAAACTTAGCCTCCGCACCTTTGGCATCAGCCAAGGCCTTCAGCTGAACCTCCTTCAAAAGTCCGGCCAAGCTCATCTTCTCCTCCTCGGCCGTCTTGAGAGCAGCCTCGAGTGACTCGACCTTATTCTCCTCAGATTGAGCCTTGGCCGACGTCTCTTTCAATGCCTCCTCGAGCGACTGGACTTGTGCCTGGGACACCTCCAGTTCAGACTAGGGAACCTTCAGCTCGGACTGAGCTGTTTGCAGTTCCGTCTGAGCCGTTGCCAGCTCAGATAGCTTTTTCTTCAGCTCAGTCTTCATTGCCTCAGTCTTGTTCTTCCAGAAGGATGCGGCAACCAGAGCTTTTTGCATCTGGTGGGTCCGCTCAGCCATCCTCTGGCGGATCATTATCAGCAAGGCCGAGTCCTACAAAAACATATTACGACAGTTAGTAGTGCGACAACAGATTAGAAAAAAGAAAAAGAAAAGGCAGTCAGCTCACCCTGAGACTGCTCTCAATCGCTACTCCGACCATTTGATCAGGATCTGACGACACAATCGAGCTCAGATCCTGAGGGATGCTCTGGTTAACGTCCATGTAGGCGTTAACCCCCTCTTTCTAGGTCGCAAACTGCTCCGTGACTGGAGGCATATCGACCTGGTCTTCGCGCTGCTCGGCCCCAGAAGCAGCTGCAGCGCGGGTGGCCCGGGGAGCTGGAGGAGGGCGCGACGATCTGACCTCAGCACTGGTGCGAGCGGGCCCCGCTGAAGTCGATGCTGTCGGAGTGCTAGACGAACTGGCACAAGTGGCAGGTCGGCCCGCAGACGGCTCAACCCGGGAATCCGAGGTGTCCGGCACGTTGACGACCGGAACCTCGGAAGCGGGAGACTGGGCAACCAGAGGCTCACCCCCTGTAGGGGATGAGCCCAGAGGTTGTCCAGACCTGTACACGAACGACTGAGGCAACCTTTGTTGCCCCTGAGTCTCCGTGGCCACCCTTTTGCTTGGAGGCTCCGCTGAGCTCTCCCCACGCTCAAGGAGCCGAGCAGGAATTCTGCGGGATTTAGAGACCGCCTTTGGTGTTATGCCTGTCCAAAACATAAAGAAAGATGTCATGACATAACGTGTGGAGAAACGACAAGTAAAATGTAAATATCAACATTGCTCTGTTCACGAGCTGACCTGACTCGAAGACGGACTCTACAGTGATTAAATTGCGGAAGTTTCTTTCTTCAAGCGGATACTCTCGGGCAGCTCGGATCTGCCTCTCTTAAATCACAGAAAAGGCTACCCTAATGGCCACTGAAGCTGCACAGACAAGGAGATGCGCGTCAGAATCGAAAAAGCATAAACGAAAAGCATTAGAAATTCAAAGAAAAATCTAAGTGCGGCTCGACCTGGCAGAGCAAAGTCAACTCAGACCCTATGCTCCAGAGGGCGAAGCTCATCCGATGAAGCCTCCCAATCCCTCGACGCAAAGAACCATTTCCTCTTCCAAATTCTTGTGGAGGATGGTAGGCCGGTCACTATCGAGCCTCCATGGCCCGGGTGAGAAGAAAGGTAATAAAGACCCTGACCTCCCAGAGACTTAAGACTGTACATGGAGAACAACTCGTTCGAGGTCAGTTCTTTATTTCCTACTCTCTACCACAAGATGTAGCATCCCACCATACACCTCCAGCCATTAGGTTGCAGCTGGCTCGGTGCAAGACTTAAGGTGTTAAGGACCTCTCGCACGAAGGGGTGTAGAGGCAACCTGAGCCCGGCCTCTAAATGCATTAGGGAGATGACTGTTTCCCCTCGGCGAGGTCGGCTCGGCCTATCAGTTCGGTCTGGAATCCTAAGTTCTACGGATTCGGGAATCCCGTACGTTCTCCTCGCATTATCTAGTTCTCTCTGGGTAATCTGCGAGGTCACGCCATCCAGCTCGAAGGAATCCTTCTGAGCCGTTCCATCCCCAACTTCTGGCTCAGGAACGTCGGATTCCTCTGCATTCACAGGATCGGCTGTCCTGGAATGGGATTCTCTGGTGTCTATCTCCTGATGCTCTAATAGAGGCAGGTCCGATTCGGAATCCCCAAACCTCACCATGGGTATGGCATCAGAGCAGGAGACATCCGACATTTTGAAAGATATTAAGAAGAGAAGAAGGTCTTCTGAGGGTAAGAGGAGCGTACCCTAGATGTCGGTATACCGGCTGGATGAGAGATATCAGAAAATGGAGGAGGAGTACCCAAAAAGAAAGGAAAACAAAATCGGAGAAGAGAAGGATTTTTTCGAAATTCGTTAAGTCTCGAGTTTTATACCCAAAGGACTCTTCGGCATTTAATGAAATGATTCCGCGTGGCAGCTCTCGGTTGAAGCGTACAAAAAGTAACGCACTACTCCAGACACGTGGCACCCCCCTGTTCGATAATATTCTGTTGAGCGCTGATACGCCATACAAACGAATGATGGCGCCTCGATTTTTTGAACGACGCATTAAATGCCGCTTTCCCGCCCGTCGAGATGACGACACAACAGCTGTAAAACGCCAAAAGTAGCCAGATCGTCGTATCTTCTTTATCAAGCTACTCCCGAGACAGACGAGCTAGACTCGGGAGTAGGGGGACTTCTGTTGTGGGAAAAATATGAGCTGACCTCGGTACTGTTGCGAGAAGAATACGAGCTGACCTGGGGATAGATTCGGATCAGCCTGCTCAGCTCGAAGCCGATCTAATGATAGACAGAATGACCCAAGTACAGGTCGTCAGGTCAGACCGACCTGGTCTAGGTAGGAAAGGCGATCCCTGTGAACGATCTCATAAGGCCGACCACTCGTATTGTAACGACCTGGTTCCGTTACCGCAATTCTCTAAGTTTGTACGTGATAAGAGGAAAAGAATCTAGGAAATCCCTAACCAACTCGCCGAAGATCCTCGAAGATCACGGGACAGCTCAGGAAATCTCAGAGATCCGGGATTTCCTCTACAAGCATCACGGTGGAAAAAAAGGAACGTAACCCCACGACCTAAGTCTATAAATTGAGGCATTCTCTCCATGATAGAGGTACGATACAAAAATTGATCAAAAGATAGATATTTAATCTTTCAAGATCCCACTGACTTAGGCATCGAAGGGCTAACGGCTGGACCCCAGCCACCCCCCTTAGCTTTCCTTTGTGCTCTACAGGATCCAATCTTCTGTCAGGGAGAAGATCAACACCATTCAACCGTCAAGATCGAAGGATCTTCATTCTCATCTGTTGATTAAATTCCAGCAACAACAGGAGGGTTTCACCCTAGGGATGTGAATGGGTACCTGGATCTACATGCACCCGTTGGACCCGACCGGATTTTAACAGGTCTGCCTCCAATATTTTTTCTTTGGATCCACTAAAAAACTGGGTGGTGTTTGGATTACGTGTTAAGCTCGCTTCAGTTTGGATCCATCAACTTGGACCCTGTTAAAATCAGATCCTTGTTGGGGAAAAAATGATCGGCCTGCAGCGGAAGAAGCAGGAAATCAAACGAGATAATCACATACGGCACACAAGAAGGCAACCCGATTTTACTTAGAAAAACCCCTCGCAGGTAAAAAACCACGGCACAAAGCAAATCCACTATGAAATCGAAGTTACAAAAAATGAAGAAACAAAACATAGGATCTAAACGCAAAAGAGAAATCTCAAGCTCACCAAGCTCTTTCTCTCATCTTAGAACTCTCTCTCTCTCTCTCTCTCTCTCTCTCTCTCTCTCTCAACCCTTGCGCATCTAGGATTCCCTAATTCTAGTTTTACACCGCTGAAATAAACAACAAACTCGAATTACAAACATCTTACACAAAACCGTGTAAAATCACGCAAACCGACCCACATAGTCGGTCGCCCGGTCAGGCGCCCAAGCCCATTGTCGGTCGCCCGACGCCCCAGGTGCGGTCGCCCGAACCTCCTTAAAATAGTCCAGAGAGTTCACTGTGTTAAATCCTCCATGGTCCTGTCGGTCGACCGACAGCCCTGTCCAACATAGATTTGAGTCACCCAATTCCAACAATCTCCACCATGACGAAAATCTTCATGTTGTACCTCACCATAGTCGACCATCCATCATTCATCTCTACTTCATCTCCATCATAGCTCCACCGTTTCTCATGCCTCTACTGACTTATTCTTACATATTCACCTCCATTATAGCTCTTCTCATGTGGGTCTTTCACACATGCCATATACAAGCAACTGTGGATTTCGCTGCCAATCATGCAGCTCCACCGTGAGAAGTGCTCCCGATCAACTTGTAAAGATTGTCGAACATCTGTGCCTTCATCATCAGGAGTGCTCCATTTTTCACTTTACAGTACATATTGCAGTCGATGAACCTGCACCCTATAACCTCGAGTACACCAAGAGATATAATATTATTTTTCAACCTAGGAACGTGCCTTACATCTTTCAAAACTCGTCTGATTACATCGAACATCCTAATGCGCACCAGACCAATACCCACCACCTTACGAGCATAGCCATCACCCACAAACACCTATCCATCATCATATTTCCTGTATGTCATGAATAAACTTCGGTCAGGATATACATGATATGATGATTCTGAATCCAAGAGCCACTCTTCACTAAGAGACCCCTTGCCGGATAAAATCAAAACATCACAATCATCCTTCATGGATTTCGCAGTATTAGTCTCCTCCCTAGAAGAATTTTCATACTTCTCTTACCTTGTTTTGAGATTCTGACAATCCTTCTTCATGCTCCCTTCTTCCCCACAGTTCCAGTACCTCACCTCGTTCTTTCCCTTGCCCTTGGATTTAAATATCAATGACGAAAATCTCTCACCTCGCTCAAAATTCCTCCCCCTCACAATCATTGCCTAGTTAAATAACGACCCCATGTTACCGCTCTTCCTTCTCATCACCTTCAGCTAAAGGGCTGAGATAATGGTCTTCTTGTCCACGCACAAAGAATCCTTGAATGACTCATGTGATTCGAAAAGTGAATTCAACAAGATGCATGCTTGATATTCATATTTCATCGGTTCATCTAGATCCAACAACTTGCAAACGAGCCTATTAAACGTGCTAATGTGGCTCTCAACATCAGTCACCTCCACCATCTTCATATTAAACAACTGCATCATCAAATACAGACGATTCTTTAGAGATTTGTTCACATGGATATTCTCCAAGTTTGCCCACGTATCAATCACAGTCTTCTCCCTCATGACATTGTACAAGACCTCATCTGTTAGTCACAACTGGATTGAGACCTTGGCCTTTTGATCCATCTTCTTCCACTCTTCTTTTTTTATAGCCTTCGATTGCTTTTCAAAGAACGCTTCTTTAACCCCTTATTAAATTAGAAGGCCTTCTATCTTCATCTTCCACAGTCAAAGATATTTTTTTCCAAAATACTTCTTTATGTCGAATCTCATGCTTAATACTATTAAAACCTCGTCTCATATTCCAATCTACCTACCAATGATATCTCTGATGCCACTTATTGGGAAAAAACACGATTGCCCGGAACGAAAGAAGCAAAAAATCAAACGAGATAATCACCAACGGCACACACCAAGCAAAAATCAAAACACACACACACACACACAAGAAGGCAATCCAATTTTACATGAAAAAACCCTCACGGATAAAAAAACCACGATAGAAAGCGAATCTACTATGAAATTAAAGTTACAAGAGAATGAAGAAATAAAACTTCATATCTAAGCCCACAAGAGAAATGCCAAGCTCATTATCTCTCACCCCAGAATTCTCTCTCTCTCTCTCTCTCTCTCTCTCTCTCTCTCTCTCAACCCTTGAGCATTTAAGATACCATAATTTTCATTTTACACCCCTTAAATAGGCAACAAACACGAATTAGAAACATCTTACGCAAAACCGCACAAGATCGTGCAAACCAATGGACACAGTCGGACGCCCGAGCCCACCGTCGGTCGCCCAAGACCCCAAGTTCAATCGCTCAAACCCCCTTAAAAGTACAGAGAGTTCACTGTGTTAAATCCCCCATGGTCGGTTGCTCGACCATCCTGTCAGTCGACCAATGACCTTATCCAACACAGATTTGAGTCACTTGATTCCAACAGTCCTTATATTTATAATGATATTATTATATATTTAAATATGTTCATTGATTATTTTGGCTATGAAATGAGGTTTGCTCAACCATGTGCATGTAAGAGAGACCATTTACACACCAAGCATGTGTTAAAGTGGCACATGTGTGTACACACTAATTTAGCAATTAAGTGGATCCAACCATTTAAATGCTCTTATTTGAACCAAACCTAGCTTGGAACATAAATCCAAAGACAAGATGGGACCATATGGGTACCTGAAATCAAGCTGGATCCAGTCTGATTCTTCAAGAAAGGACAAAAAAGGAACTGGACAGGCAAGAATGGGATCTGGTTGACTTGGGCATAGGTAGTTAGGACGTAACCCATTTACAACCCTAGTTCATACGGATTGCAATGGGAATTAAGGGCCTATTAGTTTCACCAATTACCACAACTAATGTAAAGGAAATGAAGTAATGATTACAAATTAATATACTCATCTCTTGACGACAACTACATTTGAGAGCCAATTCTCATGTTTGGTTTATTCATGATAAAATTTTAATAATGTAATTTTCACATTACCTCAACATCAAATCGTTATTAAAACAAACTAGCGTTACCATTTGGGCAGAGATTTTCATGATAATATCATGAAAAAGTATAATGATTATAAATTCATTTTCCTATCTTCTAAATACACTTGCATTTACCTAACAATTCTAATGTTTGATTTTGCAATGGTAAAATTATAATAATGACATATTTCGTTTACATTACTGAATAAACAGCCTTAAGAATTACTATGATTAGATGAGAGAATGTCTTATTAAGAACATACATAATTATAGATTATTGATTCGTATTTACTCTTACCACCCATTTTTCATGCCCAACTCTGAGCACTAGATTATGGTGATTTTGTATCTACGCGTAATCTACAGCAAATATCTCCTATCCAATTGGTGTTGTTGATGATATCCAATTTGGGGGCTAAATTTTGAAGAGTTGGATGTTGTATTACTTTATTGAAAATGATAAGTATATATACAAGTGATTGAAGATTATGGGAAGGTGGGCAGTAAAAGCAGGTAAGAAATATTCTTATTGGATCATAGCTTTTTTTAATGTATATATATTTTTCCAAGGCATGATAGAATACATCCACAGCAACTACTATACTATTCATAAGGACTTAGCTTATGGATTTGAGGATACTACTATAGTATTCATAATTAGGACTTGGCCTATGGATTTGAGGATACTATGTACTATTGTATTCATGAGGACTCCTATGTTTGGTTCACACGACTTAAAAAATGGTAGTGAATCTTCAAGGTTCAATTATACATGGCATAATTGTATGCCAATCCAAATGGTCCAAAACACTGTGTAGCATAATCAAAACATTGCACTGCTAAGATGATAGTAACCATCTGATTTTCCCTTTAAATCTAGACCACTCACTATTTTATTTTTAACTGTCCATTTGATAACCATTAGATAGTTAGAACTGACCAATCAATGTGATTCTATAGATATGCCCCACCAATAATGGGACCCATAATTTCATTGGTATAGTAAACTATAAATCAGTGTCGAATGCGAGGAGGATGAGTCACAGACTCACAACCATTTTTTAAATGGTGCAAAACTGATATATAAGTCTAGCCTTTTATTAAAGTAAACCCAAGAGCATACCTTAAGAGAGAGAAAATCCCAATATATATGTTCGTACATGAGAGAGAGAGAATAAAATCAACGATGTGTGTGTGTGTGCGCGCGCGCACGCGCGAGTGAGAGAGAGAGAGAGAGAGAGAGAGAGAGAGGGGGGGGGGGGGGGGGGGGGGGGGGGGGGGGGGGGGGGGGGGGGTTGTTGTCAATGATACAAGGGGGGGGGGGGGGGGGGGGGGGGGGTTGTTGTCAATGATACAAGGTATTAGCAATTAGCATTAAGTTTAAGAATTCCAACAAGGCTTGAGAAATCTCAAATCCCCACACCCTAAAAGGCGAGAGAACCACACCTACCTTCGTCATGCATTTTTATATGTATATTCATCTCTCTTGCATCTATCTCACCAATCAATGACTTCATTCCCAAGGGCCACACAAGCATAGATGGTTGGATTGGTATACCCACCAAGTGATATTGTAGGTGGGCCACATTCCAAAACTCACACCTAATGTGTGATTCTGAGATCAGATATGAGTCAATGGTGAGGATCATCTCTAGATGAATTAATGGATCACAGAGCATACATAGTAGAACTAAGAAGATGGGGGGTACCAGTCATCGAACATGTATGGTCACTGGTTACCAAAAATCCAACTCATCAATCAACAAGATTAAGTCCCCATAGCTTTTACATGGTGTGCTAACCAATACCATTGATATCTTCCATTCCACCGTTGCTGTACCATGCTCTTAAAATCTCTAAGAGAAGATCTCGCCAACCAATCTAGGGACCATTGTCGCATTTCCTTCTTAATCATCTATCTGGAGGCCACAAATTGAAGGGTTAATATTGTCCCATCTAGGATTGTATCGAGCCATAGCCCATCTGTGATGTGGTAAGATAGACCAACGGCCTGGATTACCGAACCATGGGCCGCAATTTTCACAACTGAAAACATGCGCATACTGCACATAATACAGCCATGTGTATCATAAAAGGGATTGTTGAGGAATCTAATCTCTTTTTAGTGGTCAGGATTAGACCTCCTTTAATAGACTTTTTATAGTCTTAAGACATGAAAAGGGAAGATCAAAAGAAGATTTGGAAGTGGACCATCTCCAAAACTGCCTAGTAAATCCCACCTAATTAACACAAATCATTATTCCTCTTAAAATATCATTTTCTTCCCTCTAGGGTGTACTACAGTGGCATCTGCACCACCGTAAGTGGGGCCCACGTGATGTATGCAGGAGATACAACGCGTCCATCAGATGCGTAGCTCATGTTAGCCCAAGTGTAAAAAAATCATCGCGATCCAACACTCAGGTGGGACAGGAAACTAGGTAACAAGATGGAGGGTATCCACCTTTTATTTCAAATCGAGGCCCACCTGAGTTGTTAACAGCATGATTTTGGGCCTGAACATTCATCCAAGACAGATGAAGGGTCTGAATGGCCCGGATTGCAGATAAACTACAAGGTGGGTCCCATATTCAAATCAACAGTAAGTGTAAACTCATGATTTTTCCTTGTAGTCCAACTGAGCTTTTTGGTTCAATCTGATTTCTGCATAGCAGAGGTAATGCATCTAATGAATGGGTTGGATGTAATGGATATGTCATGTTTGCCCCACTTATGTTTGGTGCCACATGATACAGTCCACCTAGCAGATAACTTCAAAGTTGTTAAGTGCTTGGAATATCCAACCCAATCAATAGGTTGGCCCCACCACAAGAGCACCTAGTACAAAGGTAGCTCTATCCTTTCTTGACCACACACAACAATATTAAAATAAAAATAAATAGAAAAATAAATATCAAACCACAACACAAGAATTTCTATGGTTCCCTTTTGTATCTATAGTCCTCTCATGATAGAATATATATTATTCCTAATAAAGTAGGATTTATATAAAATTTCATATGAACTTATCAAATTATCCTCTAAACCGAGGGCTATGCCCCCTAACCCTAAGGGGCATTGCCCTCCCCTGTAACTCTTAGAGAGCTTAGTGTAGCTTGACCTATAAAACTACTGATCACTGAATGAATAATATATATCTAATGATTAATGATTAGGCTCTACAAATCCAATGCGGTTTGGCTAGTGACGCTGCCAGATGATTAGTGGTCAGTGCTATGTGGGCCCCACCATGATTTATGTATTTTATCCATGCCGTCCATCCATTTTTTCATACCATTTTAGGGCTTTATCTTAAAAACGAGGCAGATGTAAATCTCAACGGATCACACCACAGGAAAACAGTAGTAATTGAATGTCCACCATTAAAAACCTCTTAAGGCCCACTGTAATGTTTATTTGACATCTTGTTAGTGTACTTTTCTGTGACATACTAGTGCACCTTATTTGTCAATTACGTAGGTCTTGAGTCCAGGTGTCGGTTGAGCTTAAAGAAGATAAAGACCAAGGACCCAAGCGGACATGCTGCATCAAGGAAGAAGAAATATGTAAATGAGATGCTTTGATGAGCTTTGAACCTTAAACCAAACCAAAACCAAAACCTCTAGATGACTTTGAACCAATAGAATTACCTTTAGTCATCTTAGATAGGCCATAGGTGTTCCAAAAGATCACCCAAGTAGCGGCCTAAGAGGTTGCATAAGCTGTTAGAAACAAGACAAACCAAACTGCACAACTCATGTGTTTGTTGATCGATCGCAGCCCCTGATCAACCAGTCGTCAGAAGATCAGAGAGGTTAGTAAGCACTGCCAGACCCAGGCCTAAAATTGACCGGACCAAGACCGGTCACCTGGACCGTCCAACCGGTCGTCAACATGTGACTGACCGGTCATGACTGGATCCAATTGGGATAACAATATTTCACATGTCCAGGCCCTAATTCAACCAATCGTGGCTATCAACTGACCGGTCGAAAACCCTACTCCACTGGTTGACATTGAGCCACGACCGGTCGGCAAAGAGCTATTAGCAGCCATTGGAGCTTTCTTCATATAAGGGTTGGGCTAGATTTTGGGTCTTAAGATAGAGATTTTAATGTATTAGAAGTCACCTTCATTGTCCATACCATTAAGCTATAATCCTAAGCATTTCAAGCCATCTTCCTTGTGTTTGATCACAAGATAGAGCATTCAAAGCTCATATAAAGATGGCTTGCTCTTCATTGATCTTTAGATGTTTTAGGCACATTGACCATAGGTAGATCTTTCGTCTAAACCTCTCTAAAAATCCTTTTAGGTGGAATTCATCTAGAAAACCAACTCCCACTAGTTGTAGAGAATTCACACAATCTCCTATTACCTTGGGCATCTCAAGAGCATCACATGTGAGGTGATTGATCGATGGATTTGAAGCATTAGCAATGCAACATCAACACGATCGGGGGAGCATCGGAGAGCTAATTGAAGCATGGGATAATAGAGATCAAGCAACCCAACAAGGCTTGTACAAGGAGTTCAATCCAACAAGCAAGTTGTCACTTTAGGAGTCTTAGCACTCATTCCTTTTGGTAGGATTGAATGTAAATTTAAGGTTGATAATTATCCTACTTAAAACCACATAGGATCGTTTGACAATCATTGACATGTTTGTCAGGCCTAAACAAGTCTCCAAGGGGAGCCACCAACACGGGTGCGTACGTGTTGGTTGGGAGGAACCTGTAAACTCCCTAGGTTGGGTGGAACTTATCTAACACCTAGGTTGAGAAATGAACCTCAAAAATATCTGCTCAGGTTGAGAGGTGAACCTGTGCAAAAACCTTCATGTAAAATTTGAAAGGTAAACCTGATTTAAAACCTCCGTTATAATGAAATCCGATGTGCTCAAGGGATGAGTATGTGAGCCGAGAATGGAGTCGACAAGTAGTCAAACCACTATGCATGCTTGTGTTTGAGATTGTCATTTGAGTCATTTATTTTCTTGCATTGTCTTTAATTGTCAATTATAGGAATGTTGGAATGGAATGTATGTTATGCATTGATAGGTAGATTCTCACATACATCTTGTAGTTTTACTTCTAGACTAATTGCTAATTAGAAGATATATCTTTTGTAGTATAGTTAATTCCACATTGATTAGAAGTTCATCATATTGCATTTTTATAATCTATGTGCTTAGGCTAGTTTGCTTATTTGTTTACTCTTTGCTAGCCTTTTTTATTAGACCCACTTATGCTTAGAAGCTAAGTGTTTTTGCTTAATTAGTTTATAGTTGTTAATCCATTTAATTAAGTAAGATGTTTTTAAAATGATTTTTAAAACTGTCCTAATCCCCCCCTCCTAGGACTTAGTCATAGTTCTACAAGCTTCGTAAGTTTTCGTGATTAGCGTAAGATATCCCCCGACGCAATTCCACATCCAACCTATTGATTAGGTCATATAGACTTGAATGAAGGGAAAAAATAAATATCAACTTAATCCATAAAAAATTGTAGCCTTCAAAAAGTTTTTAACGGTGGGCGTTCAATCAACAATGTTTCCTGTGATGTGGTCCACTTGAGATTTGGATCTACCTCACTTTTTGGCTCATAGCATAAAATGACCTGGAAAAATGGATGGACGACGTGGATGAAACCCATACATCATGGTGGGGCCCACAAGGTACCGACTAGCCAATCCATGTCCCACAAATCCTAATCATCTACACTTGTATTTTGCTATTTATAAATGGCTGATGATGAGATATGGCTACTTTTGCACTATGTGATCCCCACGGTGAATTAGATGTAGCAGGTACTTAAACTAGTTGGAAGTTATCCATTGATGGGGACCATCACCTATCGTTCAAGCGGTTGGATTTAGTCATCTTTAAGTATTTGCTAATTTGACATGGATATTGAGCCCCGCCCACCGAGATGTAGGCATGCATGCTGGTATGGTTTTGTCCGTGATATATGAGTTTTTCATATGATTGGAAACAATATTGCTCAAATTTTCTAACAAAAAAATAGACCATTAATTAACTCCTCAAGTAGGTGATAGCACGACATAGATGGCAAGAAGAAATTGTTTTAGCATGTTCTGGCCCACCTAATGAGTGAAATGACTTGATTTTTTTTTGTGAAAGATCTAACCAATGTTTCCAAATATATGGAAAGCTCATTGCTTTGCCATGCAATTAGTTTTAGGAACATTAGTTATTAGATGGTGAAATCATCGCTGGAGATGTAATTGCATGGTAAGGAAGGTACCATAAAGGGTTCGATCAAGCCCCACTTCTTTTAGCCTCTTTCAATGCTTGCAATCTTATCTTCTGTACAGGCAGCCCATACACAGTGTTAAAACTAATAGTAGCTCAATGAGGCTATCGTGATGAATGTATGATATTTGTTCCTTATATCTATTGCATCAGCTCGTATTAAAACATTGATAAAAAAAAAAAAAAAAGGCAGCCTCAAGTGCGCCACATCAAGTAAACTCATCATTCCCATAGCAATATTTTTTTTTATTTTTTGTTAGTCATGCAAGGTACCCACCCTTTTAGGTGCGTAACGCACCCACATGATTTGTCACACAATGCACCCACCCACCGGTGGGGTTAGTGTGTCTCCTTAGCACTTGAACCTAGACGTGCTGTTGAAACACCTAGGCATCTTCCAGTTGGGCTAGCAGGCGGGACACAAGCTGTTGAAATGCCTTGGTAGCAGTAAGTTGTCTTTCTTTTTCTCCCTCTCTTTTCTCTCTGTCGATGGTGTTGCCACACGCTTGTCCATGGAGGAACTATTCTTTCCATTTGAATGAGCTACACGTGAATGGAATTAGTAAAGCTGTTTTGGATATAATATTTTTATATTTTTATATGTTTTTAGAATATTTTTATATTTTATAATATGTTTATGAAATATTATTTTATAATTTTTATATAATATTTTTATATTTCTTATATAAAAACTGTTAAGAGATATTCTCTTTTCTTTTTCTATGGCTTGGGCATTAGTGAGGGCAAGTACCAATGCCAACTAATAATGACAAGAGATTGAATGTGCGTGAGGCTACAGTGTACCGCGATATATCGTATAGGCACGTATCGTATATTAATGATGATATTCGGGTGAATCTTCACCTAATTAGATGCTTTGTCTAATTTGTGGCTCCTCCATGGTGGGCCCCATTGGGAAGTTATACAGACTGAATTATTCTAATTGGTACACATATTATCGTCCATAAATTTTTTTGAATCATTTCAGGGCATGAGCTAAAAAATGAGGCAGATCCAACACTCAAGTGGACCATGGCACCCAAATGGTGAGAATTGAACACATTGAAAACTTCCAAAATGGAAGCCGACTTGCCTAGATGATAATCCATGCAGGCAGTGGCTCTGTGGGGCTACCATGATGTATATGTTTTATCCACACGGTCCAAGCTCAAGTGGACCACACCACATGAAATTGTGGGGATTAAATGCCTACCATCCAAAACTTCCAAAACAGAGGCCAATTGCCTGATGTATAGGTTTTATCCTGGCCTCCATCCATTTTCTTTCGGAACATTAGGTATGAGCTGCCCTAAAATGAGGCAGATCCAAACCAGCGGTGACAATGACACCGAACATTGAAACCTTCCTAAGGGCTACCAACCTGTTCCTAACGTTCATATATACCAACCTTCCTAAGGGCTACCAACCGAACATTGAAACCTTCCTAAGGGCTACCAACCTTTCAGAACAGGTTGGATGTTTATTTGCCATCCAACCTGTTCCTAACGTTCATATATACCTGGATGGAGGGAAAACATAAATATCATCCAAAACTTCTACAGCTCCTAAGAAGTTTTAAATGGTGTGCATTTAATCTTCACTATGTGGTCCACTTGAGCCTTGTATTTGCCTCATTTTTTGGACTCTATCCTAAAATGATCTAGAAAAATGGGTGGACGGTGTGGATAAAATCCATACATCACAGCGGACGCCACAGATCCCTGCTGGACAGATTATCTTCCGGCGGGTAGGACGCAATCTGCTTCCCACTCATACAAGTTGGGCCATAGGGATATCACGAACATACTCTGTCCAAATAATCAGTTAGGTCCATTAATCTGGTCCATCTGACGAATATGATGGCTTCATGTTTTGGGCATGGAAATTTAAATGTGACTTCTACATGATGAACGGTCTGGATCTATGACACGACTTCCGAGTTTGCATGTCTGGTTGACATGGATTCTTTAATCACTGATTGCGATTGAATCGTCTTGTGGCCTGCATGGAAATACGAACATGAACGGTCTGGATTCACACGAGTACCAAAATGTTCCGTTTACTGAGCATAGCCTCATCAATCTATCCACGCGCGAGTCACTCTGGTACTTCTCTTCTCGGAGTCATGGAGGATCGATTTACGTGGGGCCTGATCGACTTCCATCAGGTCCTGACCGGGGCCCACCTAGATGTATATGTTGTATATCCACGCCGTCCATCCTTTTTTTCAACTAAGTTCTGGGAATGGGCGGAAGTAGATTTAAACCTTTGGTGAACCACATTATAGAAAACAATTGTGATTAACCATTAAAATTTTTGATGGGTCACAAAAGTTTTGCATCAAGTTGATATGATTTGTGTTTTCTTTAATCTAAGTCTTTGTGACCTTATCATCAGGTTGGATGGAAAATTACGGCAGACCCTTGGAATATTTTAATAGTGACTGTGTAACTTTGGAGTTTGGATCTGCTTTATTTTTTGGCCCATGCTCTATAATAATTAAAAAAAAGAAAAGAAAAGGGATGGATAGAATGAATATAGACCACTTACATTAATGTGGGCCCACAATCAGGGCTTAACAGAAGTCTTCGTGTCCTCTAGACCTGACTAAATTTTCTAGCTGGGTCTGCTGTGATGTTTGTGAGAAATGGAGGAGAAATTAAGGAATGATACCTATTGTTGAAACTTTTTTAGGCTCTACCTTGTGGTTTATGAGCCATCCAAATTATTTATAAGGTCATTCCCACTACGATGAAATTAAAATACAGAAAAACCTTGGCCTGATACCAAGCTTAGCCAGATTGTTTCAATGGCGATCCTTGAATCTCCATTGTTTTCTCTAGTGTGGCTCACTTGAGTTTTAGATCCGCCTTATTTTTTCGTCCCATGTCCTAAAATGAGCTTGCAAAGTAGATTGATGGAATGAATTTCTCACAAACGGTGGCCCCACCTGGCATCCCAATGCAGGAAATCTGCGTCCCTCTCAGGAGCTCCAATTGGTACTAAGGATGGGACCCATTGGCATCGGTAGACAGGGCATTCTTGATTTCACTAGTCCTCCCTTGAGAAATGTGGGCCCACTTGGCCCGGCCGGAGAGCATAACATGTCAGTTTTGGCACGTTGCTGGTGTACCGATGGATTTTGAATTGAAGAAAATTTTGATACTCCTGAGAGTACGATGGATGATACGCAGGCAATAAGAAATCCTGCACGTGGCACACAACTAACTCAAATTGTACATAGGCAAGCCTCATCAACCAACGAAAAGACTGCAATTCGTGTTTGCTTAATTAGTTATAATATTACAATTATATATGGTTAATATGTATTGTGTATTTCTTGTGGCAAATGAGTTTCTCTAAGCCACATGCAGGTAAGAGTTTCCATTTACAAACCATGCACATATCAAGGACGCAGATTTCTGTGGGGCCCACCATGATGTATCTTTTTATCTAAGCTGTCTATTTCTTTTCTAAGATCATATTAAGGCATTGGCTCAAAATTAAGGTAAGTCCAACGCTTTAGTTAGACCATACTGGATGTGACTCTTGCATTTTAATGCAACTCAAGCTTAGCATTTGGTGTGGTCTACCACAGCATTGAATTTGCCTCAATTTTGAGCCCATGCCTTAACATGATTTCAGAAAAGGGATGGATGGCTTGGATAAACAAATACATTATGGTGGGTCCCATAGAGATATGATTGGACACTTAAAAGGTCCGACGCAATCTGTGTATCAAAGTAATGTATGTGGGTGTGAGATTGAATGCTTTCGTTAGGTGGGCCCGGCCATATAAATACTTTTATTCATCCCCAACCCCACTAGATCGCATATGCACCCAAACCTAGGTCTTTAAGAATCAGGTCCAAACCCACCAAGCCTATGTATAGGTATTATAGGACCTAACCTAAACCGATATGCTAACAACCATAAGTATAAAGAATCGTGTGGCATGCATTAACTCAAGTTAAGGGTTTGTTTGTTTCATGGACTACCACAATAATATAGTGTAAAGAGTAGTTAAGAAGTAATAATTATCATTACTACCGTAGTAAAAGATAAACAGAGTATTGACCCATTGTAATATGCCTCTCCTCTCTCCACTTCCACATGCAAAGTACTTTTGATGTTTGGGTACACTTGGATGTAATTTCGTTTATACATATTATATTCATACCGTCTTTTCAATTTTTTACATCATTTTAGGGCGTGTCCAAAGAAATGAGGAAGATGTAACAATTATGTGGACCTTATGAAGATTTCAATGGCATGCGTTCAATCCCCACTACTAGTTGTGGTGTGGTCCATTTCACCTCTAGACTTGCTTCATTTTTTGCATTATTGCATAAAATGATCACATAAGACGATGAGCAATATGGATATAAAATATATATCATTGTGGGCTCTACAAAACTATGCCACGTCAACACACTTGCAAAAATCCATGGCATTCGGTGTAGTCCAAAGGATTATAGTAATTTCCTGGTTAGCAAATCAAATAAAAGATAAAAAATAATGATGTGAGTTTTATACTACATTAGTATGGTAGTTCATTAAACAAATAAGCCCTAAACCTACTAGATCATCTCTAATCCAGATTTGTCTAAAAAATCCTGACCTCTGATTTGTGGGCATTTATTTGTCTAAATATGACCATTGAATAATCTTCAATTTAGCCACCCAATGAGTATCCACCAATCCAATAGTTGGTATAATTAAATTAGTAATTGATTCAAGATATATTTAAAAGGAGAGCGGATTAGTTGTTACTCCGGACAGCTTAGTGGGTGTTGCCTTACCATGTGGGGCCCACCTTGATCTATTTCTTGAATATCTCTGCCATCCATCTATTTTCCTATGTCATTATAGAAGGCAATCCCAAACTCTAAGAAGATCCAAATCCCAGGTAGATGATCATAACACTAAAAACAATGATGATCAGCCATGGATAACTTTTGTTAGCCACAAAGTTTTTTGGATCGTTCTAATCTTTCTGCTTTCCCTTCATCCATATCTTCTCCGCATTATCTAGAGTTTGAATGACAATAAGAATTACCAAAACCCTACTATGGAGCCTTTTGGAATTTTTAATGGTGAGGCACTCATTTCAAACTTTTTCATATGGTATGGTCCACCTGAGATTTGGATCTTCTTAATTTTTGAGAACCACTGTTAAAATAGGATAGATAAATGGATGAATGGATGACGTTGATATAAAAAAAAAAATAAAAAAAAATCAAGGTGGGCCCCTGGTAAGGGTAACACTCACTTCCGCTCTCATCTAAAAAGGAGAACTTAACTTAGATCAGTTTAATTGAATATGGCAAGTATACATTTGGTATTGCCCATCACACTCCAACAGAGTATCAACGTCCCACTCTGCCAGAGCACCTAACTTTTCCACCTGGCAATGTCAGCGGTGAGCTGAAGCTGCTGAATAAACCGGAAAGGTGAGTTTCATTTAATACACTCTCAGTGTAGGAATATTCATACACATGCACATTGCCACCATCCGTGCAAATATGCTTCAAAATCCAAACTGTCCAAACTGAAGAACCTAATGTAGGTGGATGTATCTACAAAAGAAAATCAAGTTTATTTAATGATTCAACTTCTTGTAACTTAAACGATTTTTTAAAACTAATTCCATTAAGTATTAAAGATTGGACAGTTAAAATGATAGTTTTGATTCCCTATTTGGGTTATAAACCATCTAAGGTGAAAATAACTATTTGAACGGTTGAGATTGGGGTAAATATACTCCACCTTTATATTTATCATCTGACCGTGTATGGATGTTCAGACGCTGCCGAGTATTTTTTCCGGAAACCATAAAAAATGCCAGTCCTTAAACGATAAAAAAATCCCGCAAGGCTGGGAAAAGCTTGCACTGTTCTCCTGAGGGCGTCAGGTATTTGATGCACTAGCGGAGTACGGAATTTCATACTAACTCACACTTCTACTGTACACTTATTATAGACAAAGCACGATCTGAACCGTCCAAATGGAGAAAAATACTTTAGATGGATTAAATCCAAAAAATCCAGATCGTTTAAACAATATACAACTCATGATTAATTATCTCAACTCTCCTATTTTCACACACTAGTAATAGTCTGATTGTATCGACCATCTTCCGTGGGCCCCACTATTTGATTGGGCCACTGACTGTTCTCATCATAAGTTTCCACCTGATGGGAGTGGGGTAGACTCGCGACATGTGTGTGGCGGGTGGGCCCCACTTCCATTCCAGGACCCATCAAGGGCTGTCAAAAGAGTAGCGGTGGTTAATCATTCAATTGGGCTCGGTTTTTGATGCAGGCGTGGGTATAAATGCAATGCCTTTGCTATTTACTCTCCTCTCTCTTTGCGGAGCGAATATTCTGATTTTTTTTTTTTTGTCAATTTTTTCCATTTCATGAGAGGTCTTCTTTCGTGCGGTGACCGCATCAACTGAAATTGCAGTAAAAAATGCTGGGAAACAAGAAAAAAAGCTTCTGAAATGAAAGGCAATTCGCCAAAGGAGATTGGAATCTGATGTGGGTATATATCTTTTTCCTTTTTTAGCTCTCTTTCTCTGTTTGCTCAGTGATTGTGTACTGACTTGTGGGGATTTTGAATGGTTTGGATGATACCTGAAATGAATATTCTGATTTGGGTTTTGATTGCTTTTTTTTAATATTTTGTTGTAGCTTTTTCTGTTGTTTCAGGCATTGGGTTGAAGTGGGGTTCTGGTTTTTTTGAGGCTTTTTATTTGTAATTTGGGTGGTTTTTAGAAGTGAAGTGATTTGGGTTTTGTTTTATTCATGTACTGGATTGAAGTGGGTTTTTTTTATTTTTTTTTTATTTTTTATTGTTTGAGGATTTTGATTTGTATTTGTGTGAATGGTCTGGATGATCTCCGAAGTTTGTTTATCTTTCAAATTTTTTTTTTATATGTATTTTTTAAATTTTGTTGTAGCTTCTTTTGTTGTTTAAGTGGAACGAACCAAATAAAATCGGATATTACATGAACTTAAACCATGCCTTTTATGGAGAACGGAAGACAATGGGCTCTCTCTCACCGGTCACCCTAGGGTTTCTACTCTATGTGCCAAGGAAGCTTTTGGAGCGTGGAATGCTGTGGGGCTTCCTAGGCCACTCTCATTTATTTATAGACTTGGAAGCCTTTTGCCAACAAGCTTTGTCATAGAGTGATCTCTCAAGAGCAATTCCTGTATGTTACTTAAATTGCAAACAACACCCACAATATACTTACCCAACCACACGGGAACTTTGACCGAGTCAAGCCCATCCAAGTTTGGACATTTCCACGTGTACATTGCATAGATGTACATGTTCACCCTTTCTCGTGCTATCGTACGCATATCCTTCTACATATCGCCTTTAGGCCCACTGTCCTAGGCCCAACAACCATGATTGATCATCCAAAAACAAATATGATCCGTTGATTTTACAAAACAATGCATGTGATGATTTTGAAATCAATTGTTTAATCGAAATGATTTACGAAACTGGGTTGGCTAGCCATGTTGATCAATCATTTTGATTCTTGATATAAGGCTAAACCAATGAAGGCCATAGATCCTTTGTTGAGAATCCTAATCTCCATGAGAATGTGAACGGTCACACAACCATGATCCACCTAAAAGGCTCACATATTGGTGAATCAAAGCAATTAATCAAATCTCCACTGGGACTCTATGTCCTCTCAACACTAAGTATAAGCATAACAAGCATAGGAAGTGCAAGCTAATACCAGATACTTATATCTAGTTTGTGTTGGAATCGACACCTCAAATCTTCAACAACAGGAGCCACCGACCGGTCGTGGATGGCCACTGACCGGTCGGTCGTAGCAGATTTCAGGACAGAGCTCTCTGGACGTTGTCCGACCGGTCTTTTGACTGTTCGGCATGGGTCCCCAACCTGTCGGCGGTTTTGAGCGACCAGTCGGCAGTTTCCTATTTTGAGTCAGTTTCTTGTGCGGTTTTGCGCGAGGTATTTCAATTCTGGTTTTTTGCCTATTTAAGGGGTGTAATGCGGGATTAATGGTTAAGGCCAAATGGGTTGGGTTTCCTAGAGAGATTGAGAGAGTTCTAGTGCTAGAGAAAAAGCTAGGGGAAACCTTGGAGTTTCTGGGATGAGGGAAATGGCCGTGCTTGTCCTTCTCATGTGAGAAAAGCTTTGAGTTAGCTTTGGGATTTCTCTTGTGGGTTGATATCCGGGTTTTGGGTTACCATCTCTTGTAACTTCTGAGATCATAGTGAAATTCGCTTTGTGCAGTGGTTTTTTACCCATGAGGGGGTTTTTCCACGTAAAAATTGGACTGCCTTCTTGTGCATGTTAATTGTTGTTTTGTGATTGCCATTGTGGTTGCTCGTTTCGATTCGCTTCCGCTGCCGGGATTCCCAACAAGTGGCATCAGAGCGAACGTTGGGAGGTTGATTAAAATCTGAGACGAGGTATCAATGGCATGAAGCATGAGGTTCAATGTAGAGAAGTATTCCATGAAAGAAAAATATGGAAAGCGATCGACATCTATGAAAGAAGTAGAGTGGAAGAAGGTGGATTGGTATGCCAATATCTCAATCAGGTTCATTGGTTGCGATCGGGTTTGATTGGGAGTACCTCTCATGGTGAAGCTACAGTGGTTGTAGCGGGATCTACGGTTGCTCATGTGTGTTAAGAGGCAAAGGGCCACATGAGAAGAGCAAGGAGCGTGAAGGTACAATGATAAAATCGATGAGGCATGAGAAGCGATGGAGCTATGATGACGACGAAGTAGAGATGGAAGACGGTGTGTGACAAGGTGTTGCATGAAGATTGGAGTTGTGGTGGAGATTGTTGGAATCGACGCCTCAAATCTTCAACAACAAGAGCCATCGATTGGTGGTGGATGGCCACCAACCGGTCAGTTGTAGCAGATTTCAGGTCACAACTCTCTGGACGTTGTCCGATCGGTTGAATCTTTGACCAGTCGGCAGGGGTCCCCAACCGGTCGGCGGTTTTGAGCGACCGATCGGCAGTTTCCTATTTTAAGTTGGTTGCCTATTTAAGGGGTGTAATGCGGGATTTGTTGCGCAGCACGCCAACAACGCCGGTGAACCGAGATCCAATCTCCGGTCTCACCCACAAACGATAAACAGGAAGAAAATAATAACTAGAAAAGAATCACACAAACCAACTTCCACAAGACAGAGATTTACGTGGAAAAACCCCAACAAGGGTAAAAAACCACGGGTGCAAACTTCACTATGAAGAAATAACGAAGTTACAAGCAATACACTTACCTTCTCCTATGCTCCCATGCACAGAGATGGCCCTTTTGCTAATCCTCTCGCCTTTTTCTCACCTTGGACGTATAGAAGCCCTAATCCCCTTGTCTAATCCCGGTTTACACCCCTTTTTATAGTAAACCCCGCAATTAGAACATAAAATAGGAAACCCGCACATTAAGCTCGCGGCCGGTCGGGCGCCCGGTCACTTTGACCGCGGGGCGCCCGGCCAATACAAAATACGTCCAGCAGCAAAATACATAAAACTGCCTAATTTCGAGCGCCCGGTCACTATGACCGCGGGGCGCTCGGCTGCCCACAAAACAGTCCAGCGGACTAGAGAGCAAAAAAGGCTGAATTTCGGGCGCCCGGTCCACAGACCGTCCGGGCGCCCGGCCAAGTTCAGTGGAGTTCTGTCTCCACACTCAACAATCTCCCACTTGGAGACAATCACCACCTGATCCTTCGTCTTCTACATCCGGAGTGCACCACCTCCCAGTCTTCAAGCCTGAAGACCAACCAAAGCTGAACAGAGCTTCAGCTTCTCCCGTGTGACCGCCTTGGTCAACATATCTGCAGGGTTCTCACTTGTATGAATCTTCTCCAAAGCAATCGATCCATCTTCCAGTAACGAACGTATGAAGTGATATCTGATGTCAATATGCTTGGTCCTTGAAAGAAAGGCTGAATTCTTAGCCAAGTGTATTGCACTCTGACTGTCACTGTACAGCTTGCAATCTGCTTGCTTCTTCCCCAACGCTTCCATAAAACCTTGCATCCACACCATCTCCTTGCACGCTTCTGTAGCTGCAACATATTCTGCTTCCGTTGTACTGATGGATACTATCTTCTGTAACTGAGAGATCCAACTGACTGCAGCACTACCCAGGGTAAAGACATACCCTGTAGTGCTCCTTCTGCTGTCGATATCTCCTGCCAAATCTGAATCGACGTAGCCTTGTAGCTTGATTTCCGATCCTCCATAACACAGCCCTACATCCACAGTACCTACCAGGTATCTGAGGATCCACTTCACAGCTTCCCAATGTTCCTTCCCGGGGTTGTTCATGTACCTGCTAACAACTCCCACTGCTTGAGCAATGTCTGGCCTCGTGCTAACCATAGCATACATGAGGCTCCCTATGGCTGACGCATAAGGGACTTCAGCCATGTAGTCCCGTTCCTCCTGCGTCTTAGCTCCTTGCTCCTTAGAAAGCTTGAAGTGGTTGGCTAATGGAGTGCTAACCGGCTTAGCACCTCCCATGCTGAATCGATCAAGTACCTTGGCTATGTACTCTGCCTGTGACAAAACCAGCTTCTTGTTTTTCCTGTCACGCTTTATCCTCATGCCTAGGATTTGTTTTGCAGCTCCTAAATCCTTCATGGCAAACTCTCTAGATAGTTGTCTTTTGAGATCTGAGATGTTCTTCATGCTTGATCCGGCCACAAGCATATCATCAACATACAGAAGAAGGATGATGTACGACGTATCAAACTTCTTCAAGTAACAACAGTGGTCTGCATGACATCTCCTGTACCCGTTTCCCGACATGAAACTGTCGAACTTCTTGTACCACTGCCTTGGGGCCTGCTTCAGACCATATAGACTCTTCTTCAGTCTACACACCTTGTTCTCCTTTCCTGGTGCCACGTTTCCTGTCAGCTGATGCATATATATTTCTTCTTCAAGGTCTCCATGAAGAAAGGCTGTCTTAACATCTAGCTGCTCTAGATGTAAGTCTTCTGTAGCCACTATGCTCAAGACCATGCGAATCGTAGACATCTTCACCACAGGTGAAAATATCTCTGTGAAATCGATACCCTGCCTTTTGTTGAAACCCTTTCACAACCAGTCTATCCTTATACCGTTTCGAACCATCGTGTTCCTCCTTCAGTCTGTAAACCTACTTGTTATGAAGAGCTTTCTTACCCTTGGGTAGAGTGACTAGCTCCCACGTACGATTAGACTCAAGAGAGTCTATCTCATCTTCCATGGCTTGCTCCCACTTAACCCGCATATCTGACCGTAACGCCTCTTCAAAACACTCTGGCTCACCATTATCTGTCAGCAGTAGATAATGTAAGGAGGGTGAGTATCGGACCTTGGGTCTCCTCTCCCGAGTAGACCTTCTCACAACCGGTGTCTGCAGCTCTGCCTCATCATGCTCCTGTGCATGCTCATCCTGTGGCAATGTAACACCCGTGTCCGGTAACTATTCCAACTCTACGAATTCCTTCTCATCGGCCTTGTTCTGCTTTTGCTGCACACTGTCCTTATGCATCACTTTTTCATTAAAGACTACATCCTTGCTCTTGATGATTTTTCGGTTCTCAATATCCCAAAACCTGTAGCCAAAATCATTCTGCCCGTAGCCTATAAACGTGCACCTCCTGGACTTCGCATCCAGCTTGTTTCTGTGCTCTGCATCAATGTGAATATAAGAAGTGCAACCAAACACTCTGAGATGTGCAAGGTTCACCTCTTTCCCAGTCCACGTTTCTTCTGGTAGCCCACCATCCAATGGTGCTGAGGGACTTCTATTGATGAGATATACGGCAGTATTCACAGCATCTTGCCCAAAAAGTCTTGGGTAACCCTGCATGTAGCCTCATGCTCCTAGCGCGCTCAAGGATGGTCCTGTTAATGCGCTCGGCCACACCGTTCTGCTGCGGTGTCCCTGGAATCGTTTTCTGATGTTTGATTCCATTTGCTGCACAATACTCCTCAAACCTCTTATCACAATATTCTCCCCCATTATCTGATCTGAGACACTTCACAGTTTTACCGGTCTCATTTTCTACCATAACCTTCCACTTCTTAAATACATCGAATACATCTGATTTGTGTTTTAAGAAGTAGACCCACAGTTTTCTACTAGCATCATCAATAAAGGAAACAAAATAACGTGAGCCACCAAGAGATGATTCCTGTGCCGGTCCCCACACATCAGTGTGTACAAGCTCCAATAGATGCGTCTTTGGAGCGCATCCTGTCTTCTTGAAGCTAACTTTCTTCTGCTTGCCATACACGCAGTCCTCGCAGAATTCCAGATCGATTGCCTTCAACCCTGGTAGCTTCCCCTTTGACAATAGCACTTTCATCCCCTTCTCACTCATATGTCCCAACCTCTGATGCCATAACTGCCCATTCACTCTAGTTGATGCGACTGCGAGTGACCTATACGATCCAGAAGTCACATACAAAGTACCTTCCTTCTTGCCTCGAGATATAACCAAGGCACCTTTTGTGACCTTCCATGCATCGCTCGTGAATGTCGTCACATATCCGGTATCGGCCAACTGCCCCACTGAGATCAAATTCCGTCTCAAACTCGGTACATGTCTGACATCCTTCAGCTTCAAGACCGTTCCGTCTTTCTGACTTAAATGAACGTCTCCTTTGCCAACAATACTGCATGGCTCATCATCACCCAGGTAGACTCTTCCAAAGTTACCTGAGACATAATCACGAAGAACTTCTTTTGATGAAGTGGCATGAAACGAAGCACCCGAGTCTATAACCCAAGACTCATTCCGCGCATCAAGAGACAAGATCAACGCCTCTGTGTCACTCTCCTCAGATAGATTCACTGAATCCTTCCCACCTTGAGAGCTTCCTTCTTGTTTCTTAAGCGCCCTGCAATCACGCTTCATGTGCCCCTTCTTCCCGCAATGCCAACACCCGTCCTTGTCTTTCGGTCCCTTGGACTTATTCCTCGACTTAGAACGCCCGTGTTTATTGCCTCCTTTGTTTGAAGATCTTCCTCTTCCTTCAACGTTTAGAGCATTTCCTGAATCCCCTGAAGTTCCTGATGCCTTCCTTCTAGATTCTTCGCTTAGAATTAGACCGGCCACATCATCGAATTTCAACTTCGTAGATCCTGAAGAATTGCTCACGGCAATCACCAAACCATCCCAACTGTCTGGCAAACTTGACAAGATCAATAGGGCCCTGACCTCATCATCAAAAGTGATGCCAACGGATTCCAATTGGCTCGTGACTGTATTGAACTCGTTTAGATGTTCAGCCACGCCCCCACCATCTGACATCTTCATGTTGAAAAGCCATTTCATAAGATGAACCTTGTTGGACGCCGAGGGTTTCTCATACATCGTAGCCAAAGCCTGCATTAATTCTTTTGTAGTCTTTACTTTGGATATGTTGAAGGCGACGCTCTTAGACAAAGAGAGTCGGATCGTTGCTAAAGCCTTCCGATCCATTACAGCCCATTCATCATCTGTCATCTTCTCTGGTTTCTTCTCTTTTCCTTCTAGAGGAATGTAGAGGTCCTTCTGATACAGATAATCCTCCATCTGCATCTTCCAGAAGGCAAAGTTTGAACCATCAAACTTCTCAATTCTAGTTTTCCCATCTTCCGCCATCGTTCCCAGTTGAACTAAACCAATAGCTCTGATACCAGTTGTTGCGCAGCACGCCAACAACGCCGGTGAACCGAGATCCAATCTCCGGTCTCACCCACAAACGATAAACAGGAAGAAAATAATAACTAGAAAAGAATCACACAAACCAACTTCCACAAGACAGAGATTTACGTGGAAAAACCCCAACAAGGGTAAAAAACCACGGGTGCAAACTTCACTATGAAGAAATAACGAAGTTACAAGCAATACACTTACCTTCTCCTATGCTCCCATGCACAGAGATGGCCCTTTTGCTAATCCTCTCGCCTTTTTCTCACCTTGGACGTATAGAAGCCCTAATCCCCTTGTCTAATCCCGGTTTACACCCCTTTTTATAGTAAACCCCGCAATTAGAACATAAAATAGGAAACCCGCACATTAAGCTCGCGGCCGGTCGGGCGCCCGGTCACTTTGACCGCGGGGCGCCCGGCCAATACAAAATACGTCCAGCAGCAAAATACATAAAACTGCCTAATTTCGGGCGCCCGGTCACTATGACCGCGGGGCGCTCGGCTGCCCACAAAACAGTCCAGCGGACTAGAGAGCAAAAAAGGCTGAATTTCGGGCGCCCGGTCCACAGACCGTCCGGGCGCCCGGCCAAGTTCAGTGGAGTTCTGTCTCCACACTCAACAGGATTAAGGGTTAAGGCCAAAGGGGTCGGGTTTCCTAGAGGGATTGAGAGAGTCCTAGGGCAAGAGAAAAAACTAAGAGAAAGCTTGGAGTCTTTGGGATGAGGGAAAGGGTTGTGCTTGTCCTTCTCATGTGAGAAAAGATTTGGGTTAGCTTTGGGATTTCTCTTGTGGGCTAAAATCCGGGTTTTGGGTTTCCATCTCTTGTAACTTCTGAGATCATAGTGAAATTCATTTTGTGCCGTGGCTTTTTACTAATGAGGGGGTTTTTTCACGTAAAAATCAGATTGCCTTCTTTTGCATGTTGATTGTTGTTTTGTGATTGCCATTGTGGTTGCTCGTTTTGATTCGCTTCCGTTGCCAGGATTCCCAACAGTTTGACTTCTTTGATCCAGTTAATGCATACACATGCACATGACATGCCTACACGTGTGGACACAATGTCGCATGGTAGAGACTCACCATACGCACAACAGTTACATCATGTATAGTGGTCCATGGATTAAGTTATTCTAACTTATTCATTGACTATGATAATATTTTAGGTCTATGAAGATCTGAATAAGTTAGGCCTCACAATGTATTTCTCACCGAACTTATCCTACTTCATTACGTAAGGATTCAAAGACCTCGATGAAGGCTCCCAACAAATTTGTCCCAATCATTTATATTCCATTCCATGTATGCACAATTGCAATGAGCAATAAACAAAGCAACAGCAACACACACACATACACACAATTCATTGGACTAAAAAGGACATACATTCGAACAGTTTCAAGCATTGGATTGTAGTGGGGTTCAGATTTTTTTTTTTTTTTTTTTTTTTTTTTTTTTTTTTTTTTTTTTTTTTCTGAAGGATGACAATTTTATTAAGAAGCGGCAAAGCTGCACGAATACAAAGAAAAAAAACAGGAAAAACACCCAAGAGACAAGCCACAAAAAAAAACTCTCTTCTACGAGCCACCACTAAGGGGAGCCGACACCCAATCCGAAACCCAGGATTTGGCTACAAGGAACACCCTTTCTACATTATTACTAGAATTCCGAAAGCATCTTGAATTCCTCTTCTTCCAAGTGGCCCACAAAACCACTAAGAGAAATAGCCTCCACTTTTTGTTACCCAAATTCCCTTGACCACCGCTGTGCCATTGTTTGAAGAGGTCAAACGAGGAAGGAAAAACCCAAGAGGAACCCAGAAATTGCAGGATATCCGCCCAAACCTCCGAAGAAAAAGGACACCTCAAAAAGAGATGGCAAACAGATTCCTCATCTTGCTGACATAATGACCAAGCATTAACTATAATCAGGTCCCTCTTTCTCAAGTTGTCAATTGTCAATACCCTATATCAGCCCACTAGGCAAGTGAAAGTGGCTACCTTAGATGGAGCACCATAAGACCAAAGGAAAAAGGTGTGAGCACCGCTGTCACCACTAGTCTCTGGTCTGGCTTCGAAGGAGCATAGAAAAGAAACACTCAACTGAGAAAATTCCAGATTTGTCCTCAACCCAATGCATCGTATCACCCCCCTCCATAAAAGAGACCCTCTCCAACTACGATAAAAGAGCAAGCAACTCCTGAAATTCCTCGTCATTAAGATCTCTATGTCATAAAGGTGTCCACACCCTATGAAATTCCTCGTCATTGACGGTTTTTCTATGTAATTTGGGTGTTTTTAGAAGTGAAGTGATTTGGGTTTTGTTTTATTCATGTACTGGCTTGAAGTTGTTTTGTAATTTTTTTTTAGGATTTATGTGTTGTGGAATTTTGGGTTTCTTGAAGTTTTTTATTTAGGTTTCGGTTTTTTTGAGGATTTTGATTTGTAATTTAGGCGAATGGTTTGGATAATATCTGAAATCAATGCTCTGATTTTGATTTTGATATATATATATATATATATATATATATATATATATATATATATATATATATATATATATATATATATATATATTGTTGTAGTTTCTTTTGTTGTTTCAGGCATTGGGTTGAAGTGGGGTTCTGGTTTTTTGAGGGTTTATATTTAATTTGAGTGTCTTTAGAAGTGGAGTGATTTGTGTTTTGTCTTATACTCTTATTCATGTACTGTACTGAAGTGGGTTTGTGATTTTTCCGTGGCTTTTTTGTTGTGTAAAATTTTGGTTTCTTGAAGTTTAGTGATTTGGGTTTTGATGTTTTGAGGATTTTGATTTGTAATTTGGGTGAATGGTTTGGATGATGTCTGAAACTGGTGTTCTGATTTTTTTTTTCCTTAATTTTTTGTTCCAACTCCTTTTGTTGTTTCAGGCATTGCGTTGAAGCGGGTTCTGATTTTTTTGGGGAGTTGATATGTAATTTGGGTGTTTTTAGGAATGGAGTGATTCTGTTTTTATTTATTTATTTATTTATTTTTTAATTCATGCACTGGATTGAGGTGGGTTTGTGATTTTTTTGATGGTTATTCGTTGGGTAATAATGGTGGTCTGGGTTTTGTTTTATTCACCTAGTGGCTTGAAGTAGATTTTGTGATGTTTGAGGCTTTTTTTTTTTTTTTGTGTTAACTGTGTAGGTGTTTTTTGAAGTTTGCTAATTTGGGTTTTAGTTTTTGAGGATTTTGATTTCTAATTTGGGTGTTTTCAGGAGTGAAGTGATTTGGATTTGATATATTCAGGTATTTATTGAAGTGGGCTTGTGATTTTTTGGGGAGTTTTGGTGTAATTTTGGATTTTTCTTGTAGTTTAGTATTTGGGTTTTGGTTTTTGTGTCTTTTGGGTGTGATTTTTATTCAGGTAATTGATTGAATTGTGTTTGTGATTTTCTGAGGCTTTCCGTTGTGTAATTTTTTTTTGGGGGGGGGGGGGGGGGGGGGGGGGGGGAGAGGTTCTTGAAGGCTATTGATTTGGTTATTTTTTAGGCCTTTTTAAAAAATAAATAAATTATAAATGGGTGTTTGGGAAGTGAAATTTGGTTTTTGGGAAATAGTATCTGTTTGATATTATTTATTGTGATTTGAAGCTCTTAGCTTGAAGTGGGATTGTGATTTTGAGGCTTTTGTTATTTATTTCGGTGTTTTAGAAGTTGAGTGATTTGGGTTTTGGCTATGCTAGCTGTTTTTTGTTATTTTATTTATTCTTTAAAGATCTTTTGTACCAGTTGTTTTGATTTTTTTAGCTCCTGGTTTGAAGTGGGGACATGTCTTGTAAATGCTTACCTACCTTGCTTAGGTACCTACCGGGTTTACTTTCTCTAATGTGGGAGAAGAAACAACAAATGTGCATGAAATCCGCCCCATCCGTGTACATCACTGCTTGTTTAGCCTTGATCCTGGTAATCAGGCTGATTCAACTCTCAGGTGGGCCACCCCAGAAAATTATACCTAAACTGATTAGTTCATGTGGTATGGCTCAGCTGAGTTCCGGAATACTGTGGTTTTTGGGTAATTCACATCAGATGAATGGTTTTGATGGCATGTAAACACCACGGTGGGCCCTACACTAAACTAATAGTGGGTGTCTCATCCCAACTTATTCCTAGTTTGTGGCCTCCCTGAGTTCTGGATGGTAATGATTTTTGGGTTCCAAGGTGTACATGAGGCAGCATGCCTGAAGGTTGGGGTGGATCTCATGAAAGTTCCACCCACGTGGCTCTCGGTGCCCCCTAAGGTACGCTAGCGTGGTTCATGTATCTCAATTCTTAGAGGCTTACTGATTTTGGTTTTGGAAATAGTATCTTTTGTTGAGTGGTTTTTATTTATTTATTATTTATATTTTATTTATTTATTTTTGACTTCTTAGCTTCAATAGATTGCTACTTCTTTTCCATGTTCTGAATTTTATGAATTATTGTGTATTTTGGGATTGAGGATAGATGAGCATATTTTCCCAAGTGATTTTGGCAATTCTGGGAAGGTTTACCATACATTGATCTATGAAATCAATGACTTCTTCTTCTTCTTCTTTTTTTCCAGAACTTGAATGAAGTTGGTTTCTGTTTTTCTTCAATGCCAGTTTGAGAGATTTAGAGATCAGTGATTTGGGTTCTGAACTTCTGATCAGTAATACTGAGCATTTGGTGATTTTCTTAATTTTGGGAGAGGCTCTGATTCAATTGATTGATGATTATTAGATAGAACTAGGGGGGCCAAGGAAGTTTTTGGTGTTTTTTCCCCAGGTTCTTGGTGTTGAAGGATGGAGTCGAATGAGAAGGATAAACTTGAGATGGAGAAGAGTGGGGACCACTTGAATTACCAAACATCTAATATTCCATCTGAGTGGCAATTTGGTTGTGCCAATCTCGCAAATCCGCCTATTGATTTGGTTCCTACAGACAAATCTGTTGCAAATCCATTGATTGGTTCTTCTGTTTCAATGGTAGACTCCTTTTGCCCCAATCTTTGGGATCGTCGAGGGGGCAGGCTTTTACAAACTGGAGCCGGAATCCTCCCTCAGAGTTTATCTCAGTTCCCTACCGATTCCGCTTTCATTGAGCGGGCAGCACGGTTTTCGTGTTTCAGCAATGGGAATGTTAGTGACATGGTGATGTTCCCATTTGGCATTTCTGAATCTTTGGGTCCTCATTCCAAGGGTAGAGGGATCCAAGCGCCAGAGGTTCTGTCCACTAATGGTTTGAAAGTTGCATCGGGGTTGCAATCCTTTAAGAAGGAATCGCATGTGGCTGAAGTTTCCAATGCTGGTTCTCCAGTTGTTGATCATGAGGCAACCGAAGGGAGTCCAATGAATGCTGCTGAAAGGGAAAAAGGGGGTAATTTGATGGCATTTGATGAAGGGAAACATCGAATTGTGGTGTCGTGCAATGAGTCTGATGAAGCTGAGTTTAGTGGCGGTGGTCAAGATGAGCTGTTGATTTTGGATAATGCTGTTGGGGAAACATCAGCTAGAGGAGTTAGTGCCCAGAAAAGGAAAAGGAACAGTGAGGTAGAATCCTATCTCTCTCTCTATTTTCTTTTTTTTTTTTTAATTTATTGTTGAATGGTTTAAGATATCATCCAATACCTGCCATATCATCCTAGAAGTTGCATTGTTTTGATACTAACGATGAGCTGTCTTTCCTGTATAGATGATAAAACACTACATTGAAATGATGAATATGTTATTCATAAGAGCTGGCTGATGTGTGTTTTGGAGCCAATATTTAAAACCAATTTGTAGATGGCTAGTGATGTTTCATCAAATTATATTGGTTTGATTTCTCTTTGCTTTTTTTTTTTTTTTTTTTTAATTTTTTAAATCCATTGTCTAAGCTTTTTCTCTTGCAATCAGTTGCATGCAAACATTGTTAATTGATTTTCATGATAGCACCTTGAATTAGACCAAGTCAAAGGAGCTGAACAGTCATCTGTCAAAACTGCAAAAGAGAGCATAGAAGCAACAGCGAAAGGAGAACAAAACCCAAATTCAACACTTACTAGGTCTATTGGAAAACTAGGTAAAGAGTGCTCTCAAGGTTCGGATGCTCCCAAGGAAGATTATATTCATGTTAGAGCACGGCGAGGACAGGCCACGAACAGCCATAGCCTTGCGGAAAGAGTAAGCATTTTGTGGAAAATTTCGGTTTTGAACGTATCTGAGGCTGTGCTTGGATACGGAAGGGAATTGCAGAAATGAGTTCAATCAAGATGGAGTGATGGATCCGTAACTATCTCTATATTAGTTTTCATAGTTGGGAATACACGTCAGTGCTTTGCTAAGCTCATGTGCACACCAGACATGTGCCAGCATGGTATGATAGTTTGAGATCCAATCCATCTGTTTGGCACCACTATATTGACGCCCTAGCCCAAGAATCAGGTTGATCCACTGGTCAGGTGAGCCACAGTTCGCAAAACAAATTTACGGGTCTGAAAAAATTGGCTGAAGTTTTCTAACCCACGCACCTGTTTCTATTATTGGGCTCACATGATGAATGGACCAGATTGATTTCTGGAAAACATGTACAAGGTTGGACCAATCCAATGGATGGATTGGATCTTGTGGCTGGAGTTTTTTAACCCACCCACCTGTTTCCAACTTTCCATTATTGGGCCCACATGCTGAATGGACCAGGTTGATTTTTGGAAAACATGTACAAAGTTGGACCAATCTGATGGGTGGATTTGATCTCGCACCTACGTGCCATGCTGGCATGTGTGGCGTGTTCATGAGCTTTACTGCACACGTGTGCGCATAGAATGGCACTACACTCCAAATTGCAAATACGTTCCTTTTGAGTTGGTCTGGGGAGGAATGTGAGCACAATATTGAGCAATGCTTTCTCGTTCATGAATACTAATAAAAGTAAATAGAATTTGGCTATTTCCACTTTGCTGAACTAGTTATTGCAAATCAATTCAATAGCACGTCCAAACACAGCCAAAATTTTGTTTTAAGCTTTTGGAAAGAATCTAATTGGGTCGAACCGCATTGATGCGAATTGCAGGTGAGAAGGGAAAAGATCAGTGAACGGATGAAGTTTCTTCAAGACCTTGTACCTGGCTGCAGCAAGGTAGTTGAACTACCTCAGGGTGGTTAAGCCATTTGAAATCCAGTTTGGTACTTTTAGTTGATGTTCTGAAAATTGGTGGTTGCAGGTCACTGGTAAGGCAGTCATGCTAGATGAGATCATCAACTATGTACAATCGCTGCAGCGACAGGTTGAGGTGGGCCCCTAAGGATGAAGCTTTGTCGGAGAAATGCTAAAATGATTCATTCATCATAGAAGTTCTATGAAGTGCTATCACCATTGTACAGGCGGAGAATGTTATGGGTGATCAGGACCGGTAGTCTGGTGACCCTCCATGACATAAGTCATAGAGATCGAACAACTGGACCATCCAATTGTTGAGATTTTCACCGTTTGCATGTGGAGTTGTCTAGCGGCACTTTCCTGCAAAATGGTGTCCTGACACTGGAAACTTCAAATTTTCTAACATCGTGGTTTCATTGGGAAAGCTCTGACAAATGATAAGCAAAATGTTACCAGCTAATCACCATGTTGGAAGATTTGCTGCCCGAACAGAGTCTTGTTTACAGCTAAAAGCTGATAGTTATCCTTCAAAAAATATAAAAAAAATTTGAAAAAAAAAAATACTAAGCTAATTGTAGATTTTGCATATTCTTCAAAAAAAGAAAAGAAAAAAAAGAGAGTACATTTTGCATGTCTGTAATCTCCTCCATAATGGGGTTTGTGGTAGGAAAAGGGCATGACTTTCTTTTCTTTTCTTTTTTTCTTTGTTTTTACTTTTTGGCTGTGTTTGTGGTTTCAGTTTTTGTCGATGAAGCTTGCAGCTGTCAATCCACAGTTGGATTTCAACATTGAAGGGCTCCTCTCAAAAGATGTTAGTAAATTCCAAATAATTTTAATATAACTGTCTTATAAACTTGTGTCATTTCCTATCTTTGAAGAACTCGAAAGAACTTGACTGGATCAGATATCATCAAGAGTCTAAAAATACTTGTTTTTGTAATGTTTTGATTCCAACTCAATCTCAAATTGACAGAACTTGGAAACTCGAGAGACAACTTGATGAAACTCTACTCAACTAGCCAAAGTTCAACAAAATTCATAATTTTAGGTATTGAATGTTATCAAGTCTTGGGGCTGTATGGCTCTATCATTCCTCTTGGTTTTTGCATTCTCCAAGATTAACCCATTTCCCAACAAAACCTGGGTTTTGATAGCCCAGATTTAGCTATGGATGGTTCCCAATTTGCCGGAAAATGTCCAGGTAGCCATTGATCTGATTGTTATGATCATCTGATTAAAGTGAGTTTTGAGAGTGATAGGCAACCAAAGTTAAGAACATGATATATGGTAGAAACCAGCTACACTTCTAGCATAATCAAAATAGGCCGTCCATTTTCCAAGCCATTGCTTGGATAATTAGAATTATCCGATAAAAGTATTTTTTGAGAGGGATGGACAATCAAAGGTGGCCCAATGTGGTGGAAAATGATTATACCATTTCTTACTTGTTGATTGGATTGTTAGGATCATCCAATTAGAGTGACTTCCCTGGGAGAGATTGGAAATTGAAGGTGGGTCCCCATGGTGGATGGTCCATATAGCTACCGGACCTTCTTAGTAATATGGACTGTCCTTTTGTGATCCATTGATCAGTTTGTTCGGATTATGAATAGTGTAGTGATTTTTATTTGACAGGCAACCAAAGGCTGGCCCTACATCATGGACGGTCCAAATTAACAATCAGACCTTTCCTAGCATGTCCAATTTGGACTGTCCATGTTCATTTCCATTATCTTGGTAAGGCTCATACGAACAGAGTGAATTTTGTGAGGGATGGGCAAAAACAGATAGGCCCTGCATAATGGACAGTCCAGATCATTGGTCGATCCTCTATTGTAATCAATATAGGCTGTCCATTTTCTTAGAACCATTCAACCAAATTGATTTTGGAGTGAGATGGGCCATGAAAGGTGTGACATGTGATGGATGGTCCAGATTGATGGTGGAATATCTTCCAATATGATCAATTAGGACTGACCATTTTGTGGGCCTTGATCAACAGCTCAAGGTTATCCAATCAAAGTGATTGTTGTGACTTGCAAGTGGTTAATTAGAGGTGGTGCTCATCATTTAGAAACCAACCAATCAATTACATCCCAAGAAAAACCAAATGTCGGATTAGCAATTGAGAGACTGCATCCCAAGAAAAACCAAACCATAAACCAAATAGAGTTTCAATTAGACAGAACTACGCCGTTTCCTGGAAACGTAAACAATTTTAAGTACCACAAGTTAACAGGGAACACGACAGAATTCATTTTTGAGGAACAAGTTAACAGGAAACAAGGCAGAGAATTCATTTTTGAGTAATCTCTTGGCATTCAAAACTCACAAAAAAAAAAAAAAAAAGAACAAGAAAAAAAAGACGAAAAGAAAAAATGTAGCTTTGAGTTACTTGAGAATTCATTTTTGAGTAATCGGACAATCTAAGAAAAAAGTCACTTGAGTTACTTAACCTATTAGGCTTCGAAGTTGAGTTTTCAAATTTCAAAACCTTGGTAGTTCCAAACCACAAATGTTTGTTATAAGATGTTTGCTATGGAGTGATCCACATGCCTCCTTGGAGATGTAGGTTTGCTCTAATGAATACCTGTCATGCTCCTAAGACAATCAAAACTGTTGATCTGGTGGGCCAACACGTGTGATCACTAAATCCGAAATCCCGATGATTGAGCCAGAACCTTGTGAAAATTTTGAGAGAAAAAACAATATTCACATTCAAGCGATGAAATTCCTTGATTGGTTGGCATGCCTGTCTGGTGACCCACAAGCTCAAACTTTGATGACTTTGATTGCCATGGATGTTTGCCATGCATATCCAAGGAGGCTTGTGAGCTGTCATATCTTTCCCCTTGTTTCAAGCTGTGAGCAGGATAACTTAGATTATTTCATAATAGATTGAATCTTTTAACAGCTTCATTGCCGAGAATCTGAGAATTGTTGCTGATCCTTTTTTTTTTTTTTTGTTCTCATTTTGTTCCTTCTAGATTCTTCAAGCACAAAGCTGTGTGCCATCCACTATTGGATTTTTGCCTGATATGGGCATTTCTCATTCTCAATTACATCCATCTCAACGAAGCCCGATTCAAGGAGGAATACCTGGAATTGGGAATCCTTCAGATATGCTTCAAAGAACTATCAATTCTCAATTGACTGCCATGAATGGATACAAAGAACTAACACCTCAGGTTTCTTTCATACCAAACTCAGTCATCCACACTACTTTTTCTTCTGTTTTACCAGTGTTTTAAATGGTGTTTAGTGTATACTGTAGTAACCACCCATCGGCAGCGTGTGGCAGAATCTATGTTGGATCATGGATGTAGTTTGAGCTACATTATACTTCCACCTTTTAATTAAAATAGTAGGAAAAATATGGTAATTAGTAAAAAATAAAATTAAAAATAGAAAAAATAAAACAAAGGTGTAATAAAAAATGTGCTTCATTTTTCATGTAGAAACATATTCAAAACAGGCCCATGATCAGTCCGTGATCTCCTTTGGGCTTGGCCTGGAGGTGGGGGTGGGAAATCCTCCAAATCCAAATGGCAACTATCCCTGCTAACTATTTGGTGGTCTGTTTGGGGGTTAAAGGAATAGTAGACGATTTCAGAATCAAGCCAGGACCACTCATGCGATCATTTCTGGGGCAATCTTGCTTCTTTCCGATTGGATTGAGTTGTAGATTTTCGGCTTTTGGGTAGTCCGCTGGTCTTACTTTCGTTTCTCCTGTGTATGGCTTTTCTTTTTCTGTTTTAATAAAATTTTCATTGTTCAAAAAAAAAAAAAAAAAAAAAAAAAACAGGCCCACCATGTGTAACTATGTATGCCATCCAACCTGCGCATCAAGTGATCACGGTTGTGATGACTGATGATGGGTTGCTGCAAAAATTAAGGTATCCAATCACCAAGTCGCCCACACTAGAGAAAACAATTGATTGTCACTCTCAACTGTAGCGTAGTGGCTCACATGATGCTTGGATTAACCTTGTTGGACTATACAAGTTGGAGACTAGGCCACAAAATAGAAACAATGGACAACCACCAGAAAAGAAATTAGACATCCAATCATCAGGTGGGCCACACCATAGAACACAATGCACATCCACTCAAAAAAAGAAAAAAACATTGTAACATAGTGGACCACAGGATGGACTGGATGGTTTTGATGCCATGCCATACGCACATTATAGTGGACCCCACAGAAGAAACAAAGAGCAAGCTTATTCTGCAATGTTACATAGGAACTAGCCTCCCCAAAGGAAAAAAAATTGACAAAATGCCAAATAAAAACCCAAATCAATCAAAATGAAATAAAACTCATTAACTAAGATTAAGAGTAAGAAACGTACCTCTTTTTAGCTTTAAATCCATAAAAAAAAATCTTAATCTTGACGCTTCACAGCTATACTGATGTGAAATGGGGGAATCTCAAGCTTCTCCTTCCATTGGGCTCCAACGACCCTTGAATTACAACCAACCAACGACCCTTGTACAAAACACGAATTCAGTTCCAGGTTGTACAAAACACGAATGCAGCCAACGACCCTTGTATAGAACATTTATTTATTAATCTCTATGTAAGAGAGATGCTCTAGTGCTCTCAGAGAATGTGGACATTGGATCCGGAATGCGGGGCTGAATCGTGGCTTCCACGGGTTTGCCTCTGTCGAGGGCTTTTGTGCCGGTGTGTGTTTAGAGAATGTTGTATATGATTTGAGTCACCACTAGCCAATTACTTCGAATATACAGTTGGTTAAACCTTGTAGAAACGCTTAAGAGCAGGAATTCGAAGATTCCTAATCCTAAGATGACTTCTTGATCTGTGTCCGAAGATTTGGGGTAAAGACTGCAGTTACAGAGAGGGAAGGAGATAGGCACCTTCTCTCCCTGTACAGATGTACGGTCTCTACTTCACAGGATTAAACAAATTTCGAAGATTAGTTCTGGTTCTTGCAAACTGATAGTGAGATAATGCGTGCAGTGTGGTGTATGTGTCAGTCAACATGAATTTCTAGTGGAAAGGTTCCGATCAGATTGACAAGCCACAGAGCATACATTTGTACTGACAGGGTGCTAGAGTGATGCGCTAAATGTAATGTGTACCGATCAGGGTTTCCCATGGGCAAGATCCAATTTAATCGGCAAGCCACAGAGCATACGCCCAAGTCGATATTGATGCAAAATTCTATGCACTATTGATGATTGGGATGAGTAGGGGGGTTGAGAAGGGAATGGATATCACAATGATAATGCAGGGTTGGACAAAGCTAGTTACGGGTTGGATGGTTGGATGGACGGTAGTGTCACAAAGACTAGGTCGAGTGGTTTGGGATAGGACTTAGAGGCTTGGGAGGCTCAAATTCTGGCTAGGCTAGGCTATACTAGGGTTGAACTCTCTCTCTCTCTCT